>LPNX010408559.1:606470-734676 GCA_001517045.1 Pseudotsuga menziesii | reverse complement strand
CTCAACTGTTCGATATGTTTAAAGTTGCCCATGTAGAGCTAAGGCTCGGGCAAAGATCTTTTGAAAAATGCAAGCCTTGGTATGTTAGAATCAATACCATCTAGAACAGTTGTTGTTGTAGATACCACATAGAGTTTGACCTATATTACCATACATTTGCACATATGCGTCGTTTTTTGCATCCTAACCATGTGCAGGAATGCTCAAGTATAGTATCGCCAATGTCATCCAGATATTTCATCCATAGCATCATGTGTCCGAGGCAAGATGGGCAGACACATTACTTAAAACAATGTGTAGACGGTTCTTGCAACAATTGTGGTGGGCTATCCTTATGTTCTGATTGCATCCATGAAAGTGAAGATCAAGCATTCAGGAATGCAATTGTTGAGAAGTAGAACTATCAGTATGAGACATATCAGCTAAATGATGGGAAAGAAAGCAGGAAGATTAAATTGGTGACTTCACAGGTAAATTCTTGAATATTGACATGAAATTAATATTCATGTGTACACACATTTTTTTATGTGGTTTATTGACATATTAATATTCATGTACCAGGTTCGAGTATGTGATTTTATTCCAGAGTTTCATGGAAAGATCCAACAGTACATTCAACATGTCGATATGGCACAGTGGCAAGCTGAGCAATTCAGAATATGCCGGGACACCTTCCCTCTTGGAACAATACTATCAGTGGTTGACTTTGCTGAAAATTACACCCTACAACTACAAAATGAAATTCAAAGTCAATACTATCACTCAGAGCAGGTGAGCATAATGGTGCATATCATGTATCGACATGGGCAAGATAGCAATGAAGAGAAACGTGTGATACTGAAAGAAAGTCACTTCTACATAAGTGACGACCGGACCCATGACATCCATTACGTGCAACATTGCTTTAAATTATTCTATGACCACGTGATAGCTATGGCTATAGCATTTTATCGTCATTTCATTTGGTCAGATGGTTGTGCTGGACAGTTCAAGAATGCACGTGTATTTGAATGGTTGTGTTTGTTGCACCTAAAATACAAGGTTCCACATGTATGGAACTACTTTGAAACTGGTCATGGAAAAGGAGAGCACGATGGTGCTGGTGCATGCATTAAAAATTCCCTTTGAAGGGAAGAGATGAAGTTTACAGATGCTCGCCTTCGAGACGCTGCATCTATAGTCCAATGGTGTGCATCTGTCATGGGAGAACAAGCAACAAGTAAACACTTGGTGCGAAGAATATTCTGGGAGGTTACAAATGTGGACCGATCACAAACACCTCAGGTGAAGACAGTGCATGGAACTCGACAGTTTCATTCAATTAGAAGCTCACACAACTCGACCCTACAAATTTGGACAAGATTGAAGGGTTGCTTTTGCAGTTCCTGTAGCATTGGTGAATGGGATGATTGTGAGCACACTGATACCATTGATACATGGGATCGAGTGACACTTGGCACCAATTTCAATGGGGGTAATGAAATAGACCATTTGGAAGATGATCATACACATATTTCTAGAGACTATGATCACATATCGGATCTCATACAAGCAGGTACATGAGTAGTACCTAAATAAGAAAATGTATTTATGTATTGTTTACTCGACCTTTGTATAATTTAATTTATGTAGAAATTAGAAATGCAAAACCTTATTTACAAAATGTATTTTTAACTCGACCTATTTCCTTTCATAGGTCAGATATATGCAGTGGTTGCCCCAAAAAATAATGAATGGGGTTCTGACTATTGGTTGGCACGTTGCTTAGAGGGGAAACAAACCCTTCTAGAACCTGTTATAGATGATGAAAATATTGAATTCACAACTGGCTTGATGGTTATAAAAGGGGAGTACTTGACACTTGTAGCACAACAGAAAAGGAAGGGTGGGTATGTATATCAGGATTATAGACCAGGAGCTATTGTATACCACTTCACCAACCTAGTAGTTGGTACAAACATCAAGCTCCGCACACTTTCTCACAAAAATAGGTCACATGTATGATACTTGCTACCTCATATAGAGCACGAAAGATTGATGGACACTGTCGGCACCAGAGATGATCCGGATGGCCTACTTGTATGAGTGCATTGTCAGGTGCGTTATTTAAACCATGTTTGCACATTTTCATTGGGTTCTCTTTTCTTTCTTATGATGTTACTAATGTCTAGCCTTTCGTGTGCCTAGGATACAAACACCATCTACGACACATTGGAGGCGCTAAGAATGGTGTCTTTAGACACCACCAAATATAGTTTGAAAAATAACAAGGTCTCGAGTTGTTGAAATTTACATTTCTTGATGTTTTTAGTTTAATATATATACATTTAATTAGGAGAGGGAACTAGAAACACATGATCACCAATTATTGCATGCACCAACTAGGCTTTCATGAGTCACCATTTTGCATGCTCCAACTAGGGTCAAGACAAGTTATTTTATGTCCAACTAGGGTTTGGAGAACAATTATGCAAGTTAGGAGAGTGAACTACAAACACATGATCACCAATACTTGCATGCACACCAACTAGGCTTTCATGAGTCACCAAGTTGCATGCTCTGGAATTAGGGTCTTGAGACAAGGTATGAGATGTCCAACTAGGGTTTGGTGCGTAATCATGCAAGTCATGAGATGTGCTTTATGAGACGGAACAAGGTATGAGATGTGCTTTTATTATGATTGTTAGTGGCATTGGTATGGAAAAAGAGAACTCGAAATCATCATAAAGTAATTATTTGTACATGCTCATATGGGGGATTTGGCTAGGGATGAACTTAGTTATGAGTTCTACTTGAGGAAACAACCATTCTTTTGTTCAATAATTAATCTCTTATTCAAGCATTGTCTCAAAAATTACACTAAACACATGTACATCTAATTCTTTTTCCATGGTAGCTTACATATCAAAGTCATGGGTTTCCTTGATGGTGCATATCAAAGTGATCTGAATTTTAGTATCATAGGGCATATTATTTTTCTTTGATATATGCATGTCAATAAGTATAAAGTTGGAACTGGCATTGGAACAAACAACTTTGGATAATTAATGGCCTCAATGCTCTTGATAAAATGTGCTTTCAATGGTGGTGTAAAAACTCTCTAGGTTTTTGTTGACTAGGATCTCACTATAAATTGGATGTTAAACAAGACCTAATTGGACCAAATACTGCTACTCTTTAGTACATTTATTTTTAGCATGTTATTGGGAACTAAACATTATTGTGGAATGCTCCAACTAGGGTCAAGACAAGGTATGATATGTCCAACTAGGGTTTGGTGAGCAATCATGCAAGTTAGGAGAGTCAAATACAAACACATGAGATCACCAATACTTGCATGCACCAACTAGGGTTTCATGAGTCACCAAGTTGTGCATGCTCCAATTAGGGTCAAGAAAAGCTATGAGATGTCAAACTAGGGTTTGGTGTGCAATCATGCAAGTTATGAGAGTGAACTAGAAACACATGATCACCAATACTTGCATGCACCAACTAGGATTTCATTAGTCACCAAGTTGTGCATGCTCCAATTAGGGTCAAGACAAGGTATGAGATGTCCAACTAGGGTTTGGTGCGTAATCATGCAAGTTAGGAGAGTGAACTACAAACACATGATCACCAATACTTGCATGCACCAACTTTATTGGCAACTAAACATTATTGTGGCATGCTCCAACTAGGGTCAAGACAAGGTATGAGATGTCCAACTAAGGTTTGGTGAGCAATCATGCAAGTTAGAAGCGTCAACTACAAACACATGAGATCACCAATACTTGCATGCACCAACATTATTGGGAACTAAAAATTATTGTGGCATGCTCCAACTAGGGTCAAGACAAGGTATGAGATGTCCAACTAGGGTTTGGTGAGCAATCATGCAAGTTATGAGAGTGGACTACAAACACATGATCACCTTGATACTTGCATGCACCAACTAAAAACTAAACACACATGTCTCAAAAAGTAAACACATGTACATCTAATTCTTTTCCCATGGTAGCTTACATATCAAAGTCATGGGTTTCCTTGATGGTGCATATCAAAGTGATCCAAATTTTAGTATCACAGGGCATCTTATTTTTCTAAATGATATATGCATGTCAGTAAGTATAAAGTTGGAGTTGGCATTGGAACACACAAATTTGGATAATTAATGGCCTCAATGCTCTTGATAAAATGTGATTTCAATGGTGGTGTAAAAACTCTCTAGGTTTTTGTTGACTAGGATGTCACTATAAATTGGATGTTAAACAAGACCTAATTGGACCAAATACTGCTACTCTTTAGTACATTTATTTTAAGCATGTTATTGGGAACTAAACATTATTGTGGCATGCTCCAACTAGGGTCAAGACAAGGTATGAGATGTCCAACTAGGGTTTGGTGAGCAATCATGCAAGTTAGGAGAGTCAACTACAAACACATGAGATCACCAATACTTGCATGCACCAACTAGGGTTTCATGAGTCACCAAGTTGTGCATGCTCCAATTAGGGTCAATACAAGCTATGAGATGTCCAACTAGGGTTTGGTGTGCAATCATGCAAGTTAGGAGAGTGAACTAGAAACACATGATCACCAATACTTGCACGCACCAACTAGGCTTTCATGAGTCACCAAGTTGTGCATGCTCCAATTAGGGTCAAGATAAGGTATGAGATGTCCAACTAGGGTTTGGTGCATAATCATGCAAGTTAGGAGAGTGAAATACAAACACATGATCACCAATACTTGCATGCTCCAACTAGGGTCAAGACAAGGTCATAGATGTCCAACCAGGGTTTGGTGAGCAATCATGCAAGTTAGGAGAGTCAACTACAAACACATGATCACCTTGATACTTGCATGCACCAACTAAACACTAAACACACATGTCTCAAAAAGTATGTACTAAACACATGTACATCTAATTCTTTTCCCATGGTAGCTTACATATCAAAGTCATGGGTTTCCTTGATGGTGCATATCAAAGTGATCCGAATTTTAGTATCATAGGGCATGTTATTTTTCTAAATGATATATGCATGTCAGTAAGTATAAAGTTGGAGCTGGCATTGGAACACACAACTTTGGATAATTAATGGCCTCAATGCTCTTGATAAAATGTGCTTTCAATTGTGGTGTAAAAAATATCTAGGTTTTTGTTAACTAGGATCTCACTATAAATTGGATGTTAAACAAGACCTAATTGTCAAATACTGCTACTCTTTAGTACATTTATTTTCAGCATGTTTTTGGGAACTAAACATTATTGTTGATTCTCTTCCTTAAGCAAGTCAAATTCTAGAAGATATGGAGTTCGAAGAGATAATTGAAGGGCCCTATTTGGTTTCTTCCTTGTGATTCAAATAAAGGTGACATGTAATATCAATGTATATATTTCACTATTTTGGTTGAGTTAGATAATCTTTTGGTTCATGTACAGTTTTTTGGATGTATAAGACTATGTGTGTTTTTGGATATTTTCTATAATAATATTATTATTATTTTTGGACAATTTTTTAAATTGGGATTTTTCTCCCATATAGGACCAACATGGGAGAAATTTTTGGTCAATTTTTGAAATTGGCACATTTGCAAAGATCATGTAGTATTTTGTCTATTGTTATCTATTGGGGTATTTTGATGAGATGGAATTAAAGGCACGCGGTGGAACTAGGGTTACCAAGGTATGAGATGGAACTAGGGTTTGGTGAGCAATTTGCAAGTTAAGAGAGGGAACTAGAAACACATGATCACAAATACTTGCATGCACCAACTAGGCTTTCATGAACAACAATTTGCATGCTCGAACTGGGGTTACCACTTGGTATGAGATGGAACTAGGGTTTAGTGAGCAATCATGTGCAAGTTAGGAGAGGGAACTAGAAACACACATGACATCACCAATACTTGCATGCACCAACTAGGCTTTCATGAACACAAATTTCCATGCACCAACTAGGGTTTAATTCAACCAATTTAGGGTTTGTAGGGTACATGATGTA
This sequence comes from Pseudotsuga menziesii, assembly GCA_001517045.1. Classification (NCBI taxonomy): domain Eukaryota; kingdom Viridiplantae; phylum Streptophyta; class Pinopsida; order Pinales; family Pinaceae; genus Pseudotsuga; species Pseudotsuga menziesii. Next base: position 728,689 of record LPNX010408559.1, on the reverse strand, counting down.
TGTTAGTATGGTATTCAATGAAATCTAGTGTCATAGGGTATTGTAGGGTATGATATGGTATATATTACACATGCATGCATGAATTAGTGTTAAATGGTACATATTGAACTAGTATGTTATGTTATGGTACATGTTATTGTATCATAGTATGGTATGATGTTAGTGTCGTAGGGTAATGTAGAGTATGTTATTGTGTACATGTTAGAATTGTAGAGTATGTTAGTGTGTGTTACTGTGTGTAAATTAGGGTATATGTTATTGTATGTTAGAATTGTATGATGTTAAAAAGTTGATGAGTCGTTTAAATTCTTCCTTTAAGTATTGGAAAGTCATTTAAGTTAGCACACATGCACAAACCACACATATCATTATATCACGTAGGTCATCCACACATATCATGTTCCAAGACCAAGTCAACCATGATATCATGTTCCAAGATCAATTCAACCATATATATGTATAAATTTGAACCTTGCTTTATATTATATATGTATATCAATAATGTTGTACAAAAATTGCCATGCCACATGGCCATAATACAAAATAGTGGATCAAAAAGTACATCTGTGTGTACACATATGAACAAAAGATACATCTATGTATGCCCCCTATACATTGTTTCTAGTTATACCCCATTTTGCTGCCACTTCCAGAGTCTTCGGAGAAGTGTAGCTTTCTTTTGCGACTGCTCACTGGTGATCCCCATCGTTGAACAAGAGGGATAGGTCTCATTAGTGGAGACTGCATAAAAACCAACATTTGTAAGTTAATTTACCAACCTTTAAAAATTCTATATACATTTGTTCAAATTCCTTGAAACCAAAATAACATTTCTACTTACTGTACGTGAGTAAGTAATCACGGGTCCTGGTGCCTCACTAACAACGACCCTGATTGGGTGCTCTTCTTGCACCACTTGCTCACTATCAGGCTGCATATATATATATATATATATATATATATATATATACATATGCCAATGTCAACAAATATACATGTACCTTGGGGGGGGGAGGGTCACCAATTTGGGTTTCTTCAAGCACCAAATCAGAGAAAGACATGTACACAAACGTACAAAGAAAGTGATCTAGACATAAACATACCTGCTGGCTCGTCAAAGGTGGGCCACCGGTTTGGTGCTCTTCATGCACCGGTGCCTCACTAGGGTCCTGCATATAAAATAGCATATATATATGTCAATTTCATATAAAATAGTGAATCAGAGACATATATACTATTTGGAAGGAAAATGATGAACTACCAAAGAAAGTGAAACATGTACATGTACCTGTTTGGGGGGAAGAGGTGGGTTGACAACAACCTCGCTTTGGTGCTTTTCAAGCACCACTGTCACAACAGGTTCCTACATAAAGTTACATATGTCAAAGCGATATGTAAGTTACAAAATGATTTTTCCAAACAAAGTGAAACATAATTAAAAGCATATTTCAAATAATACCTGTGTCTGCGAATCTACCTCTGCATGAGAGGGAATAGGCTGCGAGACAATATACTCATCATGGGAAACCTACATAAAACATGTTACATATCAAAATTAGGATACATATTGAATTTTACGTGATCAAGATATGTACACAAACGTACAAAGAAAGCGATCTACATAAACATACCTGCTGGCTCGTTAAAGGTGGGCCATCGGTTTGGTTCTCTTCACGCACCGGTGCCTCACTAGGGGCCTGCATATAAAGTAGCATACATATGTAAATTTCATATAAAATAGTGAATCAGAGACATATATACTACCTGGAATGAAAATTATGAACTACCAAAGAAAGCGAAACATACATACCTGTTTGGGGGGAAGAGGTGGGTTGACAACAACCTTGCTTTGGTGCACTTCAAGCACCACTGTCATAATAGGTTCCTACATAAAGTAACATATGTCAAAGCGATATGTAAGTTACAAAATGATTTTTCCAAACAAAGCAAAACATAATTAAAAACATATATATAATTAAAAGCATATTTCAAATAATACCTGTGTCTGCGAATCTACCTCTGCATGAGAGGGAATAGGCTGCGAGACAATATACTCTTCCTGGGAAACCTGCATAAAACATGTCAAGTATCAAAATTAGGATACATATTGAATAAATTACAATCTATACATAAATATATAAATAAAGTTGACAAATTAACAAGTATAGTTCTTACCCCTATTGGTGAAGAACCAAACCCATAAGCAATATTGACAGCCGCATCAATGTTCTCAACATTGATCGACGAACTATGCGACTGTGGTGTCCCATGGGACACCAGCTGTATATTTGTTCACATGAATTGTTAGATAATTAAATAGAAATAAAGTGCGAAACAATTGAATATTTTGGCATGAAACAAAATATAATATTAAAATAATGAGTTTTACTTACAAAGTGAAGTAATCCATCATCTTGGAAGTCGGAAGCAGGGCCATAGCATATGCCTCCACATGATGTGCAAGGGTGTGGAGTAACACGATGCTCTGAAGACTCTGCATATCTTCTATGATTTGTAGATGGGCCCACAGTAGAAGTGCCAGCCCCTTGGTCTACATTGCCTTGGACATCAGTCCCATGCTCAAGCAATGTCTCTGCCATGTCAAATAATGCCTCCTGTGTATACTCAATGACAGGACCTGCAGGAGGATATACTCGAGGGGGTTTTGGTGTGCGTGGTGGGCATGGCACATGGTTGGGATCTGTCCTGGCTCTTTCCCTATATTGGGGCATCCCATGACCAACACCTTGGTTTCCTAAGAGATCGAAGTAGTTAACATGTTTTCCTAGGATGAATTCTGCATACAACTTCTTAAGGAAATAAAATGGGATGTCCCTATTCCCATGGGGGTCTTCATCGAAGACCATATACCAACGATTTGTCCAATTAGCCTTTATATTTGGTTAAATGCACTAGTCTATGGAAATGTGTGTTGACTGGTGGGTGGAACCAATCCGGTGCTAGGGTCCCGGAATAATGAAAATAACTGGTCTTTTGTAATTTTAAGGGCTTTGATGTCTTTATGAGTCAATCCATCGGAGTAGTATTGCCTCCTATATTCTCTGTATGGGGTAATGTTGTACAAAGCTCCTTGGGAACTGGAAATTGTGTTTGTTATTGTGTCCAAGGCATCAGCTAAATAATCTATCAAACAACCCCCCCCTCTAATAGATGAGCTAAGGTGCCTCAATGATGCCAAGCGTGCAATAATCTGTGTGTTTCTATCTTGTTCCCCCTTTGGGTTTGGGTTTGGTTGTGGGTTAGGTTGTTGTGGGTTATTAGAGGGTGCGTTTTCCACATTCTGTTGTTCATTTGTGTTGTTTGTTAAGATTTAAACAAAAAATTGCAAGTTATTTTACTTAGAATCATTATTTGATTGTTCACATTCAATTATTTTTTTAAATTTGTTCAAAATAATTATAAAAACAATGAAATTATGAAAAAAATTAAAGAATGGAAGGCTAAATGAAAAGGATTGAACTAGAATTTACTTGCCATTGGAGCAATCCACCTTGAACTCGACCTAGACCTCGACCTCGAAAAGGTAAAACGCAAATCGCACTTGCGCTATATTGCTCCTGCGGTTTTTCGCTGTCCCGATCCTGTGACAATGAGATTTGAGAGGCATGTGGCCTCTGTTTTATTTTTATTTTTGCTTTTGAATATCGCATGTGCGATATATCCCATATGCGATATATCACGTATGCTATATATCGCACTTGTGATATATATCGCATATGCGATATTGAAAAGTAAGGAAATAAGGTTTTTTTTAACTAAGTGTATGTTGTCTCATGGGAAGTGCATCCCTCTTGTGCTTGCTTCTATAATACCTTGGATGATTATGCTTCCATTCAATGATGGTATATTCATTTCAATTAGGGATTTTAAAGGCATTTGTGTTGATTTTAGTGTATTATTTTTGAAATTGGAACTTTTGCAATTGATCCATTAATGATTAGTTTTCTCTTTCATCTTTCCTTAGTTCACATAGAGAACTAATAAGTTCTTCCTCTAGATATACTTATTCTCCGGTTTCAAAGTCTCCTTTATCTTTGGAGACTTTGCTTTTTCTTTCAATGGCTTCATCATTTGTTTTGGGTTGTACCTCATTTTATTGAGAGAATTTCTTTTGAATAAAGATAGTATATATTCTCCCAGAGCTATGTAGTTTAATTCCATTGTCCCATTTTGTTCTTCTCACAATATGATAGGCCATTCAAAATTGCTTTCATTTTCTTTGGATTGTGTTTGTGTATATTATTTGTTATTGAACCTTTTGGTTGATTCTTTGGATTTGTGTATCCATTATCAAATACACTCCAAATGTTAAGCTCAAAAACTTGCATATATGCCTCTATTCTTATGCTCCATGGTACATAATCTATTCCATTTAAAAAGGGAACTTTTTTAGGATATACTAATTGAAAATCCATGAGTATTGTCTTGATTATGACTTATATGATACTAAATTTTATTTGTTAAGAAGTATGGGAAAATTGTTTCTTCTCATACTTATTTAACATCCTAGAACTAATTTTTGAATTATGGGTTAGCAGAATTCTCCTTAGCTCTTCAACATATTATGTAACCAAATTGATTATTTACGTTTATTATAGCAGAATTTTCCTTAGCGCTTCAACGTATTATGCAACCAAATTGATTATTTACGTTTATTAGATTGTTTTGGAATGTTTTGGATGCATTGAACGAGCATGTCATTGGTCCTCAATTCATTTGTTGAAGTTTACACTCCAATTCATCCTTTCAATTCTTAGGTGGAATTTGCAATCCAATCGACCATATTGTCATGAGTATCTAGTAGCGATGTGTGTGACCAAAGAACACACATTCACTAGTATCTCGAAGTTAATAATTCAAGTGAAAGGGAAATCATACCATATTTTTCCATTTCTCATTTCGATCGTGGGTAAACTATTAGAACAATGTGATTGCATGCCCAAAGAATAATCAGCGTGGAAGAAGTAGTTTCCCAAATAAAAAAAAATTATGTAGTTGACAAAGGAAGTTTATTCAATAATCATGGGATGGTACAAGAATCTATATCCCTTTTTTTTCATATAAAAAAATCTACTACTACATTCTCTTTACGTTTTCTATACATGATACAATAATCATACCAAGCATCTTAGTAACCCATTGTATTTCTCTGGGAATGATTATGCCTACAAGAAACACTTCAAACAATGATCATAAATATTTATATAAAAAAAATACTTAATCATTTATGAACATTGAGAATTAATAGATTTAATGATGGCCAACATCTCTTTGTCATATGTGTTCTTTTTCAAATTATTATTACCGAATTATTTGTTAGTGAAGAGAAGGGGATGTCCTTTCGTTAAAATATGTTATATTCCTTTTCCCAACGTATCGCATTCTCAAACAATATACTTGTGTAAAATTTAGGAATTTGTACACATGGAATCCTTTAAGAGTAAAAAGGATCTCTCAACACACTTAGTTCATATGAAGGCATTATTTTCTTAGTAGGGTTGTTAAGGAAGAAACAATTTTACCATACTTCTTAACAAATAAAATTTAGTATCATATAAGTCATAATCAAGACAATACAAAACACATATGCAATATGTCACATATGCGTTTTGTAAATGTTGCACATCGCACTTGCGATATATCGCATATGCGTTTTGTAAATGTTGCATATCGCATATGCAAGATATCACATATGCGATATTTAACAATATATCGCATATGCGATACATTTCCACGAACCTTAGCCTTGTGTTTGGGCTCGGGTTATTCCAAACGTACCATCAATAACGCATATGCGTTCATGATTTGCACTTCGGAAGTGCGTTTCTGATTTCCTAAGTGGCACCAAAAAGTGGAACCAACTTCAAGCGACCACCCCACTACTACAATACAAGGTTATAGCGTCACATTTAGTAGTGCTGCAGTCTAGTTTTTTGCAATAAATAAATAAATTTGTATGACACAAAGTGTGAAGCATGTCGAGACATCGTATTTTGGGTTAGATTTGTGTCACTCATTTCTATGAACACTCTTTGAAGTTCCATTTAATTACAATAGAGGGAAGTATTTGTGTCAATTTGTTGTATTAATTTGATCTTGGTTGCATCAATAATGTTTGGAAAACAACTTTTCAAAGTCATGTTTGTGTCTTTTTTGTGTTACAAACATGTTTTTTTCATTATTTTAGAGTTAGTATGCATTGTATTAGCATCGTCATTAGTACCATTAGCGTCATGATGGGAATGTAGTTTAATTTATTATCATTGTATTAGCATTAAAGTACACAACTTTTGCATCATGTTTACATATTCCAAGTGGTAGATTATCATCATTTTTACATCATGTTTACATCATTTTTACTCAAAGAAATAATCATTAGGAAAACCTATTTAAAATTGATTTGACTATAGTGGTAGATGATTCTCTAGTAGACATTATGGAATTTATGGGACTATAGGGAGAGAGGAAGAGAAAGGGAAGAAGGGAGATGAGAGATAAGAGAAAGGGAATATGGGAAGAGTAGGAGGGATATGGAGAGATGGAGATGAAGGAGAAGAGAGAGATAAGGAGAGGGAAAGAAAGAGAGGAAGAGAGGAGAGGAAGGGGGAATAAAAAGACAAGTGAAGACTGTGTCAATGTCAGTGGTGCCCCATAAATCCAAGGACAATGTCAGTGGTGCCCCATTCTTCCATTGAACTTTCTCCTAATTTCATTCACACTAACTATCCCATTCATACCTTCACTAACTCAGATATCATCTCCCATCAATTTCAGTGTTTGAAGAGCCCTTGTTTAGTTATTTACTCGTTCCCCAAGGTCGACCTTCTCTAACACTTATTGATGAGAACTTGGAATATGTTTTATTTTATTCTTACATCACTTAAGAAACATAAATTTTGGGTTAGTGAGTAATTTTCCTTTAGGGTGATTTTGTTACATTATTTATTTACTTTATTGGAGCACATGACACCCACTTTTAATTTTATTTTAACTTAGTACCTAGTTAAATTAACATAATTTATTATTCACCTTTCACTGATCTTCCAGAGTTATTTCTTGGGTGAGAGAGTTTACAATACCTAGTCAAGATTGTGCCCCCCATATCTCTTTGGAATTCTCATATTCTTAGGGGCCTTTATCCTTTTCTTGATATCCGATAACATGTCATTTCTCCTTCTTGACACGTGAGAATCAAACAAAACAAACCTTCATCACCTTTTTTTATCCTTCAAGTTCATATGATTCAATCCATTCGGAGTTAATTTCACCCTAATCCATACATAGAGCACATATATATCGAGTAGCTCCATCTAAAAATATGTTCTGAACCAATGAGAATCCCAATTCCAATCCCAAGTCCAATCCTAATCCTAATCCAAATACCAATGCCAATATGAATGCAAATTCCAATGTGACTAGAACATTAATGCTTCCATTCATGACCATTTTAAGTATTTATTATTTGAAAAGGATTATAATTATCCCATTCAACATGATCCCACATGCCCCCCCATTCCCACTAAACATTCTTTAGATATCCTAAATTTTAAAGGATTGGTTGGCAAAGGTCTATATAACCACATCATACCTATGAGTTTTTCCAATAATATTGTTGGTGATTAATACTATTAGACTTTAATGCTCTCATTATAATTTTAGTGAAGTGGTATATTGAACAACTCATATCCTCGAATCTCATTTTTATGTACTTAGCAACAACTTTTTTAACTTATTTTTTCCCCCTATTAACCATTAGAGATGAAACGAAAATGTAGATCCTTTTATTATTTCATCAGAATAGGACCACCCATATCATATACCATGTTGATGAGTGAAAAAATGATATTATGAAATATTAGGATAGATGGTTTGATATTTCAACATTGTATTTTGAAATTCTTCCTTCCCATCATAGCTAAGGATGTTGCTTTGACAATTCCATAGACCGGGGCAGAAGTTATCATGAAGGATTAGCGATATGAACTTGTGAATGCAGAATCAATATATTTATTTTATACCCTTACCAATTCTTGTCGATCAAACTTTTTCTATTGAGCTCGGTTAGGGGAATCCCATGTAGCAAATGGGGTGGTCGATTTAATCACATATACTTCTAAAATGTAAAATAAAATTCCCTCCTATAGTGGAATAACATGTATGAAAACCACTATGATGGATATATCTATCCTAACTTCAATGGGAGAAACCAGAATATCATAAATAAATATCCAAATGATAATTCAAATAAACCTCCTAAACAAGGTAAAAAAATCATTTACGAGCAAATCATCCATTTTCTATTATTGATGTTTATGGACAATATATCATAATTGTTTAGATTTATATTGAGCTTGTCAAATATGGAAGAATAAGGCTAGCTTGATCCAACTAATGCCTATCTAGGTCAATTTAGAACTTATCCTACTCCTCCCCCATACACAATTGATCTTGTTGTAGAATCCTTTCCCTCCACAAGGGTTACTCTCAACTCAATCAATAACCCCTAAACACCACCAATCATTTATGTATACTCCCCCTGGAGATCCTTGTTCTCAAAACATATATATGGCAATGACAAAAAAATAAAAATAAAAAATAAAACAAAATATAATATATATATATATATATATATATAAAATAAATAAAAATGAAAAAAATAAAAATAAAACAAAGAACATACACATTATCTGCATACAAACCCCGCGGAACAGACACATGAGCCGCATACAAACCCTGCAAAATAGATTGTAGCCACTATCTACATCCTCGTGACATCTAGGATTGGATAACAACTATGCTTTGCTGCATCAACAGAAGCAAGAGGACAATGCCCAAGTCCATTAACTAGGGGAAGTTTGCAGCCCACCCTTTCTAAATTGAATCCGTTTTAGGATTTGTGTCTCTTATTCACTATGATAAGAGCTTTGTGGATTACGTGCTGCCGAAGGTCATGATAGTTGTTGCCGGAGGTCATGCAGAAGAGGAGGTTTTGCACATAAAGAGGAGGGTTTGCAGCAGTCCGAGGGTTTGCATATGCAGAGGAGGGTTTGTAGAGGACGACAGAATGCCCTGAAATCGGTGAGTACCCTAGAATGATTGAGCATGCTCTAGTTTTATTGATATTTTACCCTCCATCTTGTTTATTTCCAAAGGCAACAAGATAAGAACCCACATATTTAATAAAATAATAAAAACAATATATGTTTGCTCAAATAACTTTGATTTGGAATTCTAAAAAACAAGTTCTCTATGTTGAAGAAATCTTTATTTATCATGGATTTATACTAGTATGGAAAAGATGAAAAGAATGTGTTCATAATATAGTTTAAAAGTTGAACTTCTCTTCCCCTGAGATGAACTATGCTCTATTAATTTCTTAATTTCTACCCAATGCGGGTGTTTATTAGTTCGGGTTGGGAGGAAGGAACTCACTGCTGGTGGCTGGGAGAAGAGAAGATGGACTATTGGGAGATTAAGAAATGATGCCTTGTTTACACCAAACCTGTCCACACAGTAAAAAAGCACCCACCCTTAAGTAAGCTCATCAATGGTTTTAGGTTTAAAGAAAATAATTTCCCTCCTTAAATGACTATGCCTCCTTAAACGATTTTGTAGACCCTAGGTGAATAAAATACATCTGGGCATGCTCTTGGATATTAAACTTAATCAATCTGGTCAACTCTTAAATGGGTGTTTTGATGGGATATGAAACTTAATACTGCAAGATTCCCAATGCATTTCGTTTGTCAAATGCATAGTCTGTACACCACAAATACACCAGCATTAAAGAAAGACATGACAAGAGGTATTTAATGCTGAGATGGATGATATTCATTAATTAATATATGTGCCAGCAGGCACAGAGGAGAATTCAATGCTAGTTGAATCCTTTCCAATAGTAACAATCAGAATTTTACCAAGATATTATCCTATATTTATATGTCATTGAATCATAACACAAAAAGGCTCGACGGAAATAAACATCTAAGTAGGGAATGCAATATGGGAGGCATATGAACTCAAAATAAAACATAAAATACATCCCTTGTGAAGTGAACTACTTGAAATGGATCAAATGGGTAGCAATGAGAGAATTCCACAACATTGGAAGTAATTTTGGGAAGAACTGTCCCATGTCAAAACCATTCACTTATACTTAATTCGCCCCTCAATATCTCCTTAAGCCTAATTCCTACAACTGAGTACATCCATATGTCCTCCAAATTCCCACTATAATGCTTTATCTCTTCTCATAAAATGGACAAATCTTGAATATAGCCTATTTGCGGTTCTTCCCAATAAACATATAATTTTTCAACCTAAATATTGGCATTGCAATCTTCCTTCATTACTTCAACATTAATCCTAGGAGTCTCTTATGCAAGAATTTTGCAACCATTCAGTGTGATAATGCATGTTGGAATCCACAATGACCACATTGATTCATAATGGCCCATCCCTAGTAGAAGAGAAACATCCCTAAATGGCATATCCCTTATCTCTGTTGATTTTTTTGAGCAGCATCAAGAGCCCTTCTCTTAGGAGAATGGGACCACCTGGTCTGGGACCACGGTGAAGACTCAACTCAGCGTTGAGTGACCATTATGTTGAATGGTAGATATCTGGTCTGGGACCATGATATAGACCCAAATCTGCCATGGGTAGACTCAACCTTGTGTTGAGTAGACATATGGTCTAGGACCACGATGTAGACCAGTCTGGGACTGGTAGACTCAACTTAGTTCTGAGTAGCCATTATCTTGGAGAATGAAGATACTGTAAGCCCTAGAATGGGTCTGGGCATGTGTGTGGCACTTTGACCCTTGATCTATGGGCTTGGTGTGCTTCTCCAAGGATTAGATACCCTTGGTCAAGTTACCCTAGTACCAGATCTAGGTGTCACACAGTGTGAGAGATAAAAGCATTAATAACTCTCTTGGTTTATGATGATGTACTTTTGAAATAAAAAAAGACCACAGGGGCAATTGGAAAAAGGCCAAAGTAAAAACTCAAAATAAATAAAGAATTTTTGACCATAGGAAAATGACCACAAGTGAAAGTCAAAATAAATAAGGACTCCTTATAAAAGTCAAAGGAAAAATAAAAGGATCCTTTTGGTAAAAGTGAAAATGAAATTAGGAAAAGATTAAAAATATTATTATTTTTATCTTTCCTAATCTTGTCGACTTACAGGTGAACAAAGGCTATAAAAGAAGATCAAGTCTTCTCATTCAATACATAAGTTTTTGATCTCATAGGTGGAGCTGCTATTTTTCTTGAAGAAGTTTTGTTTTACCTCAGCCTAGGGAATCCACTCTCAGCAAACCCTCAGCCAGGGTTTTATCAGAAAATAATCTTTAGCACTTTGTGGACAATCACCTTCAACATTTCATTTTTTTGGGGCAGCTCTTTTATTTTTTCCGGGCAGCCACCTCTCTCTCCTCACGGCTGTCTGTTTACTCTCTCAGGGCAGCAAACCCATGGGCTGCCAAAAGGCAGGCCCCAAGAGAATAAGGGCAGGTTGTAAAACCTTAGCCCAACCCACAACAGACTGCCCAGTCACCCCAGTAGTCCTGGGCAGTAGTAGAGGTCAGCTGGGTAGCAGGCAACAGATCGGGAAGGATGGGAAGCAACTCAGGCAGTCTGAAGGTAAAATCCGAGAATCTTGATATTTTCTTAGGAAGTCTGATTTTTGCGGACTAGAGAGAGAAATTTTCAATTTGTGAAAAATCCCTAATTTGGGAAAATTATGTAGTTCTAAAAAATGTGATTGTAATTATCAGTTTGAATATTTTACTGATAATTTTTATTATGACAGTGGTAAAACCCAAATTTGGGTTTAAGGAAGTTTTTGAATAATTTTCTGAGTCATCTCATTTACAAGATGAACTATTAATGATTTTGGGGTTTTTGTCCTTTGAAGGTTTCCCCATTGAAAAATATTGTGTCCATGTGTGCTGATGTGATGAATGTGTTTTTTTACTATACTGCTGAAGTGTTTAAGTAGATCTACAAATTTTAAAATTTTATGTTAATGCTGAAAATTCAACATGGTATCATAGCTTAGCATGTGAAAAAATAGTAAAGGGACACTGTTGCTGTTTCTCACTAGATCTTGGAATAATATTTGCAGATCTAACATTTGGTTAAGTGACAGAGATGGCCACTAGTGGGTTCAAACTAGAAGAAAAACTCCATGGTTCAACAAACTTCAATTTCTAGAAGGCCAGGTTGAAAACCATTCTTGATGAGATTGACTTGGATGACATTGTTCTCAATGTCACAGAAGATCCAACTACAAATGCTGGTTGGCTTTCCTACAAGAGGAAGCAAGGTAAGGCTAGAAGAGTCATTTATGATTCTATCAGAGAAGAATTAATGCCTAACATCACATCCTTGAAGAATGCTAAAGAATTCTATGATACTTTGATAAATCTCTATGAAAAGAAGGCTCCTAATCAAAAGAGAGTCTTGAAGAAGAGGCTACAAACTTTGAAGCTGAACAAAGATGAAAGTGTTGGTTCCTTCTTCACCAAGATAAAAAAAGGTAAGAGATCAACTCCTTGCTATTGGTGTTACTATTGATGATGATGATATTGTACAAACAGTGGTTGATGGTCTCCCAAGCTCTTGGGAAACCTTATGGAATCCATCTATGGATGAGAAAAATAGCCAACCTTTGAAAGGATTTGGCATGATTGCATACAAGAAGAAGCAAGGAAAACTGACAAGGTAATCAAGCAGGATAACCTTGCACTTGCAGCAAAGACCAAGGAGTTCAAGAAGCCTTTCCATCAGCAAAAGAAGGGTAAGAAACCTCAGGGTAAGTTTTCTGACATGTCTAATATTGAAAGTTATACTTGTTACAAGTTTGGACATTATGCTAGATACTACAGCCAGAAAAAGAAGAAACCCAAAAGAAGGTTTCAAGCATCTGCTAGAGAGGCAGAGGAAGAAGAAGATGAAGAACCAAAGAAGAAGAAGAAAACCAAGGCTAATAAAAATGATGAGCCTAAAAGAGAGTACTATTTGATTTATGCTCTAACTAGTTCTTTCTCAGCTTTCTCCACTTCTTGGTTGGTGGACAGTGGTGCCTCCAGGCACATGACAGGTAACCGTGGTACCCTTACCAGTTACAGAAAGAAGAAGTTTACCACTCAGGTAGAACTTGGAGATGACTCCACTTACAATATTGAAGGAGTTGGCTCAACTTCACTTCAACTTGACTCAGGTACGGTTCTTCATATTGATGATATTCTTTATGCTCCTGGTTTAAAGAAGAATCTTTTATCTGTTGTTGGTTTAGAAGACAAGGGCCACATAGTGCTCTTTATGGACAAGAATGTATTTTTATGGGAAAAAGACACAGATCTAGAGTCAACAATTCAGATTGGGGTTCAAGAGGGAGACCTCTATAAAGCCTCCAAAGTTTCCACTCATGCTTTGGCACATCACTTAGTTGATCCTTATGAGATTTGGCATAGAATGTTTGGATACCTTCACTGCACATCTCTCCCAGGATTACGGAAGATGGTTACTATATGCCATAATTTTCTCCAAAACATGAAGGAATTTGCAAAGGACATGATCTAGGTAAGAACACTAAGAAATCCTTTCCCAGAAGCAAGAATAGATCTAAAGGCATTTTGGATTTGATTCATTCTGACATTTTTGGGNGGTGTTTATATTATGTCTTGTTTATTGATGACTACTCTCAGAAGTCTTGGATTTACTTCCTCAAGGCCAAGAGTGAAACCTTTGACAGGTTCAAAGAATTCAAGACACTAATTGAAAATCAGACTTCCAGGCACATCTGTATCTTGAGATCAGACAACAGAGGTGAGTATGAATCTAATGAGTTTGATTATTTTTGTCGAGAAGTAGGAATCAAGAAAGAGCTGACAGTTCCTTACAACCCTTAGCAGAATGGGGTTGCATAAAGGAAGAATAGAATGATCCTTGAGGCTTATAAAGCCATGATCACTGATCTAGATCTTCCTTTGTCTTTGTGGGCTGAAGCTACAGGAACTGCTGTGTACATCCAGAACAAAATCCCACATTCTATCTTGGGTGAGAAGACTCCTGAAGAAGTCTTCACCAAGAAGAAACCTGCAGTTGAGCACATGAGAATATTCAGTACTCTTGTGTATGTTCATGTACCAAAAGAAAAGAGGACCAAGATAGAGCCTTCCGGTAAGAAAGGATTTTTTGTTGGGTACAATGATTGATCGAAGGCTTATCGAGTATATATACCTGGACAGAGGCACATTGAGGTCGGCAGAGCTATAATATTCCATGAGGAAGCGGTGTTTCATAAAGCACTAGAGCTTTCACCGGAAGACGCTTTTTCTCCACTTGAGTTTCCAGATTCAGAAATTCATAGGGAGGAAGAGTTTGATGATCAAAATCCAAATTTTCCTAAGAACATTGAAATTCCACTAGAAGAACTACTTGAAGTTCCTCCTTCCAAAAGGAGACTTTCTTGGTATCGAGAGACGGTACACGAATCTGAGAAGCATAAAGGTCCTTTAGGGACTTTCAAAGAAAGTATAAGACCACAAAAGTACTCTGGTCTTATGAGTCAGCTAATCAGTTCAAAACCTTCATCATACAAAGATGCAGTAAGTAAACATGTATGAGTTGATGCCATGATTGAAGAGTATAAGTCAATCATGAATAATGATGTTTGGGAAGTTGTTCCCAGACCTGCAGGAAAGTCAGTAGTGACTTCTAGATGGCTTTTTAAAATCAAGCATGCTACAGATGGAAGTGTGGAGAAGTATAAAGATAGATTCGTATCTCATGGCTTCACTCAGAAAGAAGGCATTGACTATGACGAGACATTTGCACCTATTGCCATGTACACTACCATCAGAACCATCATTTCACTTGATGCACTTTTTGGATGGAAGTTACATCAGATGGATGTAAAGACAACATTTCTTAATGGTAAGATTGAGGAAGAATTTTATATTGAACAACCTGAAGGATTTGTTACTCATGGGAAGAAGACCCATGTATGTAAACTGAAGAAAGCCTTGTATGGACTAAAATAGGATCCAAGAGTCTGGTATGCCAGGATGGATGGATTTATCCATAGTTTGGGGTTTTCCAAAAGTACAGCTCATTCTAACTTGTACTTTAAAGTTATTCATAATCATGTCTTGATACTTGTTCTATATGCACATGACTTGTTTCCTACAGGTGATGAACAATTGATGGACCAGTGTAAGAGGGAGCTTACCTCTGAATTCGAGATGAAAGATCTCGGATTGATGCATTACTTCCTTGGCTTAGAAGTCTATGAAAATCCAGGTGAGATCTTCTCGATGCAAGGAAATATGCAGTACTACAAGTCCATGAGCATACCAATGACTACCAACTTGAAAAGGTTGCGGGATTCAGCCTCTAGTTCACAGAGTGTGGACTCTACTCTATACAGATAGCTCATTGGTTCCCTGATGTATCTCGTGCATATGAGACCATAAATCTGCTACACAGTGAATGAATTGAGTCAGTTCATGTTATATTCGAAGCACATACAGTTGATAGCTGCTAAACATATACTTAGGTATGTGTGAGGTACTATTACTGAGCCGCTCAGGTATGCTTCCAGCAATGAAGTATTGTTATCTGGATATTCAGATTCAGATTGGGCTGGTAGTGCAGATGCCCAAAAAAGTACCTCTAGTTATTGCTTTAATATGGGATCAACAATAATGTCTTGGTCTAGCAGGAAGCAGGGTTCCATAGCTCAGAGTACAGCCGAAGCAGAGTATATTGCTGCAAGCGATGCCTATAAGGAAGCAGTTTGGCTCAAAAAGTTGTTATATGATCTGTTCAAGAGAAATCTTGACTCAACGATCATCCATTTCAATAATAAGAGTTGCATAAATATTTCAGAGAATCCAATGTCTTATGACAGATCGAAACACATTGAAATGAGGCATCATTTCATCAGAGACCTAGTGTAGAGAGGTGCTTTGAAGTTGCATTACATTCGTACAGATGAACATATTACAGATATCTTGACCAAGCCCCTGACATCATCAAATTTCATGTACTTTTGTGACAAGCTTGGTATGGCATAGAATGCCTCTCTCACTGAGAGGGAGTGTTGATTTTTTCGAGCAGCATCGAGAGCCCTTCTCTTAGGAGAATGGGACCACCTGGTCTGGGACCACGGTGAAGACTCAACCTAGTGTTGAGTGATTATTCTATTGAATGGGAGATATATAGTTTGGGACCATGATATAGACCCAGCTCTTCCCTGGTTAGAATCAACCTTGTGTTGAGTAGACATCTGGCCTAGGACCATGATGTAGACCAGTCTGGGACTGGTAGACTCAGCTTAGTTCTGAGTAGCCATTCTCTTGGAGAATGAAGACACTGTAAGCCCTAGACTGGGTCTGGGCATGTGTGTGGCACTTTGACCCTTGATCTATGGGATTGGTGTGCTTCTCCAAGGATTAGCTACCCTTGGTTAAGTTCCCCTAGTACCAGATCTAGGTGTCACATAGTGTGAGAGATAAAATCATTAATAACTCTCTTGGTTTATGATGATGTACTTTTGAAATAAAAATGACCACAGGGGCACTTGGAAAAAGTCCAAATTCAAAAGTAAAAAAAAATAAAGACTTTTTGACCACAGGAAAATGACCACAAGTGAAAGTCAAAATAAATAAGGACTTCTTATAAAAGTCAAAGGAAAAATAAAAGGAATCTTTTGGTATAAGTGAAAGTGAAATTAGGAAAAGATTAAAAATATTATTATTTTTATCTTTCCTAATCTTGTCCACTTACAGGTGAACAAAGGCTATAAAAGAAGATCAAGTCTTCTCATTCAATACACTAGTTTTTGATCTCATAGGTGGAGCTGCTATTTTTCTTGAAGAAGTTTTGTTTTGGCTCAGCCTAGGGCATCCAATCTCAACAAACCCTAAGCTAGGGTTTTATAAGAAAATCATCATAAGCACTTTGTGGACAGTCACCTTCAGCATTTCGTTTTATTTTTTGGGGTAGCTTGTCTTATTTTTTCTGGGCAGCCACCTCTCTCTCCTCACGGATGTCTGTTTTCTCTCTCTGGGAAGAAAACCCACAGGTTTCCAAAAGGCAGGCCCCGAGAGACTAAGGGAAGGCTATAAAGCCTTGGCCCAACCCACAACAGACTTTCCAGTCACCCCAGCAGTTTCGGGCAGCAACAGAGGTCAGTTGGGTAGCAAATCAGGCAGCAGGCAACAAATCGGGTAGGCCGGGTAGGGTGAACAACAACCGGGTAGCAGCTTGGGCAGTCTGAAGGTAAAATACAGGTAGTCTGATATTTTCTCAGGAAGTCTGATTTGTGCAGACTAGAGAGAGAAATTTTCAGTTTGTGAAAAATTCCTAATTTGGGAAAATTATGTAGTTCTGAAAATTGTGACTGTAATTATCAGTCTGAATATTTTATTGATAATTTTTATTGTGACAATGGTAAAAACCATATTTGGGTTTAATAATGCTAAAAAATTCAACAATATCAAGTTTGGAAATCTTTGGAAAACCTTGCAACACATATTGCATTCCCCTATCACTGTTTCCACCAAAATCCACACAGAAAGTTTGCAATTTATTTGCATAACAACCTACATATTCAAAAGTTTTTGTTAGTGATCTAGCCAAATACTGACAATCATTTCAAATTCTTAGAATTTTAATTCCTTACAATGGATCCAAAAGATTCGTCCATAGGCTCATTAGTCTAGTGGTCTGGTTGATGGGTAGACATAATGTAAAGGTGGAAATGGGTTAACTTGGTGATTTTGAGACTTACAATCTATTTTGATGTTCAATGTTTATGTGTTTTCTCTTATAAATTTGATTATATATATCTCACAAGTTAGAACTTATATCCCAATGGGATTATGTTATATTCACCTTTACATGTTATATAATGAATTAACTTTGCATATTTGGTGTATAATGGTTTGAATTTACATTGATGTACAAGTCATGACTATATAACTTTTTAATTAAAATTTGAATATTTTGTGTATTTTTTGGTTGATTAGTTTTTCAAATTTGTTTTTCAGCCAGTTATAATTTGGTTTGTGATTTTGGAAATTCAAGTTCTGGTCCAATTTTGATAAGTTTGGGAGGGAAAGGAAATATGAAAGAAAAACACGTATATCAAAGCTAATCTGCCAAAACTTAAATTTGTGAGGACCCTAGTGGATGATTGTGAGATGGACCCTTGAGACTAATGATATGACTATGTGCATAGCAAAAAAAATATCAGTGAAACATGACAATAGGTGACAAGAGTATTTTCTTGTTTTGGAAATATTTATACTGATAAAAATAAACCATGTTTGAAGGGAGTAGGATTTTAGTTCTAGTGATTCTAATCAAAACTTTAGATCCAATGGAAATGTGATTTTAGATCTAGACTATTGTAAACCATTGGTTTATACCTACTACCTTCAACATTATGGACAAAAAATAATTATTCTTGATCAGATATGATCACCACAAATACATGAAGTGAACTAGGCAGTGGAAAATAAATTGAGTTCCAGTTGGAAATCTATGGAATAGTGTCTAAAAACTGAGTGTGGAGCACCCAATCCAAAGATTGTGAGGTCATAGTTGACTATATTAGAGGACATAGGAAATAGATGGGGGGAAATCACCCATAACACATTGTACATAGTTTCATTGAACTATTTCCATTATGATTCCACACTACTCGGATGTTACTCCCCTCCCTCGAATAAAAAAGAGTGAAGATTTTATCGATGATGCCAAAAACAAAGAGGTAAGTCCCTTGTTCTACTCTCAAATGATCTCTATGTTCATCAATTCTTAAATCTTAAATATGTTTTTTTATGTAATTGGGGATTCTCCTTATCAAGCTTAAGGTTTTGTTAAAAAATGCAGAATAATTTTTGTTATTTGAAATGCAATAAAATACCGGTATTTTAAAAACTTAGAAAATATATTTTTATATTTGAACTAAAATGTAGTAGTAAGGGTTTCAGTTGAACTACCACTCGATAAAACAAGCCTATTAATAGCTGAAATGTGTTTTAGTTGAGTAAAGTCTTTTTTAATAGTGTTTACTGCCATGAATTTAACATCTATATGCTTTCATTTTCCATCCTCGTTAATTTTCCTTTTTTATTTAAATGTGGTGTGTTGGTTTTACTCTTTGCTAGAGGATACAATACACCATAAATTTAAGTGTGTGATGGATTTATGTAATTCATATAGAGATGTGTTGGTCACTTCCTTGAGATATCATGCATGATGCCCATGTAGTAAACCTTACTCACAAGTATTGGACAACATAGTAAACCTTGCAAACAAGAATAAATGGTTAAATTTGGCACATTTCATGGCTATTTCCAATTGCATTCCAATTGATAGCTTCATATATACTTGTTTATTAATTGTCATAGAAATAATGGATCCTTTATTCATATGGTGCATCCTTGTCCTAAGTTTATTATCAGTGACAAAACTAGCATTCATATAGAAATTTGCAGTAGGATTTCCAAGAGTGATTGGATTTCTTGGCTATGTACCAAAAATAACCCTTTGTCCTAATCAAACAGACACATTACTGATCATTTCAACCTGTCTATCAAAATGTCTAGTCATTATTTGTATAGATCAAGCAAAGGACCTTCTACTAATATCAACTAAAATGCTAAATCAACATGTTGTTGATGTTGTTGGGTTGACATCAAATTCATTTAGTGCAGCATGTTCATCCTCCCAAAGGAAAGATAAATGGAACAAGCATCTTACGAAAGTTGAACATTCTTCCTAAAAATGGTATTCTAGTGATATAAAACCATCAATAACTCAACGAACTCATCATTTGATGGTTATTTTGTCAAAACACTGTCTAAAAACTCATGGGAACATCTTTTTACAGCTCCAATAAAACAAATCCACCATTAAAACCACAATAACATGATTAATTTCTTCAAGAATCTATACCTTGTAGGTAACTCATGCTCCAACCAACTAAGATCTCCCTACAAAGGAAATATATAAGACTCCTTAGACCAACGATCTCTATGCAAGTTTCATAAAACAACAAGTAGGAGCCTCTAGAGTGAAACAATGGCTGAAACATGACATGAAAACACCTTAAACTATAGAGCATCACCCCTAAAAGGCTAAATTTCCCCACTGATTCTTGTTGCTGCTACGGTTTTGATGATTTTTTAGGGTTGTTTTCATTCCCATGTATACCTATATTTAAAGAATTGATCCATTTGTTTTTGTAGGAGGTCAAAACATGGGTTTTTAGGGTTGTTTTCATCCACAACATTGCCAAGAATCAATAATGATGAAATACTACTACTCTTCTGATGCCAAGAGATATATATTTGTTGTTACAACATGGCAAGGATGATTCTATGTTGGTGTTTGGGGAATTAATGCACCTATATTTGATTTAACAATGCTAAGAACCTACCAAAAAATTCCCAGAACTCCATTAAATGATGATCGAAAATAAAATCAAAGCACATCTGATATGTTTTTGTTGTCTATATCTCTTACATGTAATTCCTTTGGTTTACTATGATAACGTATCCAAGTCCGTGTTGCTTTCTTACATTCTTATCCCTCATTTTAGTTTTTTTTAAAAATTTATCTAGAGTTGATTTAGTATTTATGGTTTCTTTGAACAACAAAAGCAAGAACGTTGATGTTATGCTCTTTTTTCTATTTGGTGGCGGGATTGTGACATCATTGATATGAAATTCAGGAACTTGTTAGAAACGTGAATGCCTAGTGCACCACAAATGTTTGATTCTAGAACTGAAATACCCAAGACAAATTATCAAAAGTTAATAACATCTTTCTCCATACCATTAATAAAATATAGCAGAGTCAAGATAGGGCCAAAGAATGGCTCACCACAGGGATCAATGGAGTCAATTCCGACATGCGACATGAATACAGATGAAAACCATTATAAAGTACATGAAATAAATTATCAATGTACAAGGTAACTACTTATAAATTCCTGCAATATTGTCTTTAAAAACTATTTGTAGAAGCTATCTGCTTAGGTTGATGTGCATGTCATTCATTGTATACTAATATTGCTAGAACCATGTAGAGAGAGATATGTTAGTGGTAATTTGGTCATGCTTAACTATATGTTGAAGTGATAGTCTAAATACAACAACTTACCCTTGAAAATCAACTAAAAAATATGATAAATGCAGTTGAATATGAGAATTAGCAAATAAACCATATCTATCACAAGGGATACCTTGTTGAGGATGAATCACCTTTCAATACAAATGTTGTGGGAGAATCCAATTTTTCACACCATCATGTCTTTTGCTTTCCTCAAAAACTGAAATTCTAAAGGGCGTAACTAAAGGGTTTATCATTGATTTTACTATCAAAGTTTTCCTGAGAATGTTGTCTAGAGATGGACAATAATTTTACCGTCAATTTTCTACAAATACTCCATAAATACCTCTTGAACCATGAGTTATGACTAACTCTTTAATGATAAAAAAAATATGGAAGATCAAAGGATGATATTAGGAAAATTCTATTTCTCTTCTTTAGGGGATGATATGCAAACAACATCAACAATCATATCCTTGTATTCAGTCCAGTCAATATTATTTTTCCTCTTTAACTAATGAACCAAATTTCCTTTGATCAGTATTTAGCATAATCTTCAAAATTTTGATTTCCAGTGCCTCTATTTTCAAAATAACCTTCTAAATGATGTTATATCTGTACGGGATGGAACTAGAAGATCCAATGATAGCTATGGGATTGGTTCTTTTATTTATCTTTGATTTTCTCCATCTTTTCATTTGTAGCACAAAATATTTTAAAGAAAATATATAAATATATTTCCTTGGCACTTCATATTCCTATCAAAACAATACTCTCATAGAAACTGGCCACAAATAGTGTCTTTAGAAATTTGGAAAAGATCCCTTAAAGCATGCTAGAAACATAGATTCTTATAAAATCCGCTATCCATTAAAATAGTGTGTTGTGTGTATAATCCAACACCTTCTATAAGGGTGGTTCACCAACAGAAATATACAACATGAAGAATGCAACAACAAAAAATCCAATCATAATAAATACAAAATGGGAGAAGTGAGTCTCCTCCACCCAAAACACCAATTCTCCAATCTAACTTAGTGTCGACAACACTTTAGTTATTTACTACTGTATGTTATGTTCTTAATGAGATATTGATTTTGGATACCTCTGATATTGAGTTTGGTTGAGGATTTATAAAAAACAGTTCAGATGTTTCTGTTGTAGCTAGTTTCCCCAAATACCACACTTCATTGGAAACATTGTTCTATACCTTAAGCTGATTATTGGTGTTTGGTCAAGTGGAAGTGTGTGGTATTCATCATAAACAATATTGTCACCAAACAGTAACTAATTACACATAAAATAGACTTGAGAGAGCATATTCAGATTTGCATATTTTATTCAAAGAAAAAGTTACATGCTTGGAAATGATGGACAGGGAATGCAAGAGATATGCTGCTACAATGCATGACTGCTCTCCACAGGAGGAATGTAACCTTCCTTATTCAAACTCAGTGCACAAACAACAAGTGTATATCTGATATAAATTAGTTTCAGATCTGGAAACTTCAAAAATATGACAGACACTTACAGAGAATGTGGCCCACAAATCAGCAAAGGAATGAGTAATTTATATGACTGGAAATTGGACCGTGACAACGAAAACAACCTCCAGAATACATACCATTGTGCTGAACTTTGTTTCAACACAATTATTTGATGTATCTATAGTGAGGGGTTGCTATGATACTAATGTTAGAACTATTTAACACTTGTGGGGTGGATATGTGATGGAAGAGTCAATGATGTGCATTCATTGTTTTCAATCATGTGGTGTGTACATATTTATATAGAAGTTGGATATTGTCTAAGCGAGTTCTATAGGATATAGTGAATCTTTTTTATGGTTTCATTTGGTATACTGTTTTTAAGTGATTTTTTTTCGATGTGTTTCCTCAGTACATTATCAACAATCAAGCACTTCCCTGCCTCTTGGCATTGTTGACTCATAATCATAAGAAAAGTATCAAGAAGGAAGCATGCTGAACCATTTCAAACATAACTGCTGGAAACAAAGATCAAATACAGGTTACGTAGCCACTGTTCTATGTATATTAAGAGTGTTGCTTCGTTGAATTTCTTATTCTATATAAAATGTTGTATAAGTTGTATACTAATTTTGGGTTGGTTTTGTTATCAACCAAAATGGCACTTCTCCATCCGAGTGTTAACATTCATTATGTCGGTACACAAAAGGACAATTAGGATTGTAGTGGCCTGAACACTATAGATGTGCATGACCTTTGATGCATGATCTCTAGACCAGCCTGGTGCATTTTTATTCTAAGTCTTGAGTTGCACACACGACTATGTGCATTGCAACTCGTGTGTCACATGCGACTATGTGCATTGCAACCCGAGTGTACCTTGCATACGCGAGTTTTCTTTGAGCAACAAGCATGTCATACGTGCCTTGCCTATATAAATACTCACATGTACCTTAGTTTTACATTAAAAAATATAAATCGTGATTAGATGAGATTAGTTGGGCCTTAATCCATAACTATCCCAACTGTCTCAACCATCCTAACCTTCGAAACCTCTCTATTTCCCAATGTATAAATAGAGGCATTGGGATGGGGCTAATCAATCAATTTTTGAAGAGCAAAGTTATGCTGGTGGTATATCTTCAGAGTCCTCGGTTGCAAAGGAGTCCTTGTGTCAGAAGCTGGGTTGTATTCTCACCTATTCACTGTTTGTTTATAAATATAATTCTTTCTTCCAATCTGTGTATTGTGCTTTTCTCATGTATATTGGTTATTGAATAATGCCATTTATATTATTAATATATTTTTCATCTAAAATATGATATGTATATGTATGATATATTTCTTGAAGAATTGGCTCTTTGCAGGTGAAGAGAAGCAACCCTAGAAGCTTTGGATAAATTTCAAGTGAGAGAAGAGCAAGCTTGGATCAACCGTCATAAACTGGGTAAGCCAAACTCTCTTCCTATTCTCATTTCAATTTCTGTAAAAGCCGATTGTTTGCAAGTCTAATAGTAAGTTGGTAACCCCAGACCCTAGGTTACAAGGGTGTATTGTCATGTACAACAGAACTGGTGACTCCGCTGGGGAGTCCAGCTTGCTATGGGTTTATCCTGTAGGTTCCCTTTACCAGTCTTTTTCTGATCCTGATTCTAAGTGTGGTCCTTTTTATCTTGCTTTTGATTTATAGTGTAGTGTGCCCAAAAGTCTCCACTAGTATTTTTTCTTTAAAACATTTTTGGCAGTACACACGGGTTGCTGTTTTACATAGTCACATGTATGATCTTGTATACGCGGGTTGCTCTATAAGACAGTCGTGTGTCGTACGTGGGTTTCCTGCATACACAGTCGCGCGTTTCCTGTAGCAGCCTAAAATTTGGGTAGGGTTTGCTTGTCCCTATCTCTCTGGATTTTTAGTTTTTTGGAAGTCTTCTGTTGTTGGCATGACTCTGTGAGTCTAAAGTCTTGCGCATCACACCATTTGCTTGTTTTTCAAGCCTTTGAGCCTTTTGTTTGAATTTATTTCATCTCGTGAAGTGAAGGTGGTCCTCCTGCTTGGTTTATAAGTCTAGTGCTTGTGTCTAGGTCAGTGATAAGGGCTCTAAATGCTTTATACTTTGTACTGCATTTTGTGGTGTCAGTTTGTCACTTGTTCTTTTATGAATATAGTGGACTCTTTGGGTTCAATAGATTCTCCAAGTCACCTTTTTTTCGAGTCTTCTTCATGATTGGTTGAAGTAGGTCATTTTGGGTCCTTTATACGTCATTTCACTCTTTTATATGCTTTGATTATTTGAACTTGCTCAAAATTTGCATTTAGTTGCATTATAGTTTTTGAAGAATTTGAAAAAGTGAAGATTTTTTTTTAATACTTTTGCATTTAGTTTCACTTAGTCGTTTCTTTTTAGTATTTTTCAAACACATTTTCAAAAATTATAAAAAAAAGTCCTAGTTTTCTCGCATTTAGTTTCAATTTCATTAGCTTACATTTGCACAAAGAAAAGAAATTTGGTTTAAGTAGTTGTAATTTACTTTGGAATTTGCTTTATACATCATTTTTATTTTTCTTATTGAGTCTATAACAACACAGTGTTTCATGCCACTTACCTCTGACTAAAAACAACCTTCTAAAATGAACGATATAATTTAAAAATTGTTAGTAAGTTTTATTTTATAGGCTCCTACACCAACTAGCTTAGGCTAGACTCATGGAATAGGGAGTTTCAACTCTCCACAATTGTTTACATTCATACGTAGTTGGCCAATCAATATGTAAACCCTCTTCTATGTTGATTGTATCTAGGAAGCTCCTCTCAAACATGGAGTTAAGCATGAGTCCGCGTGGAGGCTTGGACTGAGGAGATATCCCTCTAATTCCTTGTCAAAGCATAGACCAAGGTTTTTTCGCATATGGGAACTTCTATCAATACCGCCCTTTAGGCCCCATGCAGTGCCGGTGCTGACAGGGTTTCGGTCTTTGCTACCCTGCCCATGCGTATGAACCAAGCTTGTGACTGTCCCCATAGACTATCAGTATAGTTGCGGTAGCCTTTAGTCTCTTTGACATATAGGGTTCATACACAGGTACACCGAAATGCTATTTCTGGTTGGCCTTGGACGGGCTTGGAAGGTAACCCCGGTAGAAGGGGTGGGATGGTGGTGGGTGATTCCTTCGCTTGTGCCTAAGAAAATCTACAGGGACGCCAAGTAACTGTCTCTCAACTTTCTTTTGGAAAGCATATCTTATACCCTTTATGTTTGTTTTGGATTTAGGAAATTTTGTAGTGATTGTTGTGTGGTTTGTTTGTGTTTAGCTGACCTTAGGGTGTGTGAAGAGTCAATTTTCAATCATGGAGGACCAACCTCTCAAAAGGTCAAGAAGGTTGCAAAACCTTCCTCCATTTACTATAGTGGAGCCTCCATTGTCCCCTCAAAAGCAGAGATTAGACACAGATGGTTCTTTTGAACCAGTAGGAAGCAGTAAAGTTCCAGGTGAACTGGAACTTAGGACAAACCAGGTTGATACAACCACAGTAGAGATAGAAGACTTGTAGGATGACGAGTTTGCAAGAAAGTTTAATTCACCTATTACTGAATTAAACGATCACGTGATCGTCCAAATTCATCCATTTAATTCACCTATGATTGGTGTTCATGTGAGAACACTTATGGCTAGTGCAGGAGAGAGTCCATCTACCCTCATCTCAACTATTCCAGCTGAAGGAGTTCCACCTCCCCCGGTTGGTACTCCTAGAATAAATATACCCGCTACTCCTTTAACTCCAGCTAGTCGGGTGGTTCAACCACTGGAATCCACAAATGTAGTAGGAACTTCTAGTGGGGTGGTCACTGGGATTCCCAGTGCACCTTCTGCTTCACCCTCTTTTGCATACATTGCTCAGAATGGTCTTGTTGGATCCTCTTCATTTGTCAAGGGTTTCCCGTGGAATGGGGGGAAAATTCCCCCATCCACTCCTTATGTAGGCCCTACACCTGCATATGTGGGGATGCAGTTTGGAAATACTAACTCTTATGGTCAAGGTTTCCAAACGTTGGTTTTGGGTCCATTCACGAGCTCTCCCTTCTCTCTTTTTAGTGGAGGGATACCTTCTCCTATTCTCCAGACTCCAGTTTCAATTGGAGCGGCTCATACCACATATACTGCACCACACATGAACAATCCACTGGCTTATGGGTGGAATCCATTTCAAAGTAGTCCGAATACTTTACAACCGGTAGCTAGGGGAAACCCCACCTTTACATTTGGGAACCAGGGGGAAAGTCCTTCTACTTCCCAAGCTCATACTTTTCAGGCTCTGGTTAGGCCTAAAATTCCTTTCTTGACAACTTTAAACTTGCCATATTTTTCCAAGTTGATGAATGATCCGATGAAACATGATGCTACCTGGCCACCTATCCCTACCAAGTTACCCTCAGATATTCCAAAATTTAAAGGAAAAGTTGGTGAAGACCCAGGGGCTCATATCACCACCTTTCACTTGTGGTGCTCTTCCAATTCGCTGAACAATGACACCGTTCGGTTGAGATTTTTCCAAAGAAATCTAACTAGTGCCACAACAAAGTGGTATATTGAATTTCCCTCTGCTGCATTTGATAGTTTTTGGGACTTATCCAATGTGTTCTTTAACCATTTCCAACTTCCTGTTTGGTATGATGTCGTCACAGACTTATTGTCCACCTTTCGGTAGGACAAAGCCACTCACATTTTGGATCATATCCAAGAGTGGTGAAGGCGGAAGAGGCTCATCAAGGCCAGTATCCCTCCCAAGTTTTTGTTAGAATGGTTCCTTAAATCCTTATTGCCATATATATCTAAGGATGTATCCATTTTGGGAGTAACTAATGAGGAGGATTCTATCCTCAGGGCCCAGCAGTTAGATTTGATATACTCTCAGTTTGGGATTCTATACGAAATCATCTGTGATGCACCGCGACCAACACATAGTGTCAAGAAACCTAAGATTGGACCCCATGCTGATGGCATGGTTGGTTCAGTTAAATATCCCACTTTAGAGTCTTTGTAAAAACAAATCCATGATTTTCTGTTAAATAGTCTACAATGGAGGCAACAAAGGCTGCCCCCTCGTCCCAAAATGCAAATGTTTTTGCTCAATCCTCCCAAAAGGGAAATCAACAGCCTGGTGGGAAAAAGTGAAAGGGGAAGAAAGGTGAGGGAAACCAAAAAAATCCAAAACCCACAAATAATGCTGATGGGGGAAGAAAAGAGAAGAAGAATGTGAAATTTCCTTGTAAGTTGTGCCAGGAATATTACCTGACCCATCAATGCCCTCTTATAGATCAAGCTTAGAAGCTGCTAAAAAATCAACAACCGGCTGTCCTAAAGGATCCTTTCCCCCAAGGACATAATGCAGCTTCAATTTCTAACGTAGCTGGGGGCACTGCTAATTCCACTGACCAAAATTATATCAACATGGTTCAATCTGAGACCTTGATCCAGACTAGAAACAAGAACTATGAGACAGAGGCTCCAGAGAATGGTAAGTCTACAGGTGAAACTTCTAACCCTCTCACAATTGAGAAACCTATCGAACCTATGCCTAAGGTATCAAAAGGTGTCTTCAAGAAAGCATTGCACAATCCTAAAGCTAGGGCTGCATCCAATTACTCTGTAGTTGAAGATTTATCCCAAACTCCTTGTGTGATGTCAGCTTTGGAGGTGCTACAGAATTATCCTGTCCAGCGAGATGCACTCTTAGCAACCTTAGGTAGTATGGATTCTTCGAGCCTTATGGCAAAGTTTAATTTGTCTGATGTCAAAATTTTCCTGCCGTATCATATGGCTTTGTCAATAGATGTCATCCATTGTGGAAAAACAATTGGAAGGTCAGTTGTTGATGAAGGTTCTTCCACGTGTGTCATGTCTTTGTCTTGCTGGAAGGCTCTCAGATCTCCAGAGTTAGTTCCATCGAACACCCTACTTACTGCTTTCGACGAAAGGTCATTTCGTCCACATGGTATCCTACCAGATTTTGAGATTAACTTGGCAGGGAAGGCAGTGTCTGTTGAAGTAGAGGTGATTGATTGCCCATAGGATTATAAGTTGCTTCTGGGGAGAATTTGGACTTATGCTATGTGTGCAATCGCCTCGGTCGTTCTTCGAGTGGTAGTGTTTCCGCACGAAGGGAAGTTGGTTCCTGTTGACCAACTCGGTTTCACTCAAAAGGTCTGTATGGAAACTAATGAATCCACCATGCCATTGGTTGATCAGGTCAAACCTGCTTCAGAGAGCTTAGGGGCTGGAGTGTATTCATCATTAATGGGCACATTCAATATCCCAGCCTTGATAAATTACTTAGGTTTTACTAGTGTAGGGAAGTCTATCACAACGGTTGTCTATAAAATGGATCCTTGGGTTCTTATTTTTCGTTACGAAACTAAAGTGCCATTATTGGTAGTGGAAGTAGCTTATCTAGCTATCGTTAACACCACTTCTGATCCTATTCTGGTTCCTCCTATAGTCTCAAAGGAGCTGGAAGAAGCCTATCTGCCTGCTTGGGCAGAAAAATATTTGTGTGACTGATGATTGCTTAGACATGGTTTTTCCTTCAAATGAATCCATTTTGGAAGCTAAGAGCGGGCGAGATAAGATCTACGAATATCTTAATCATATATCCTACTTTCTTCCAGAGTTAAGCAGGATTGAAAATCAAGAGTTCCATGTGAGACTGGCAGGTGATGCTGATATATCGATCAATCCCTTACCAAGGGAGGGAATATTTTCCAAGGATAATATGGAAAACATTTATGTTACTATCCCTATCAACATATTTGCAAACCCCAATGTTGTGGAAAATGTGTATATTGGTGCAAAATGATCTCTAGAGGAGATTGCTATCTATACGGCCTTATTTAAGGAGTTTCGCGACGTGTTTTCTTGGTCATATGAGGAGATTCTAGGAATAGATCTATTGATAGTCGAACATGAAATCCGAACCTATCCTAATTCCAAACCAATTCGACAAAAACTTAGACCTGTCAATCCGCATAAAGTGGCAACCATTAAGGTTGAAGTGGAAAAGCTGCTGAAAGCTAGTTTTATTTACCCAACCGCTTTGACGAAGTGGATATCCAATCCTGTTACCATCGATAAAAATCAAGGGACGATACATGTATGTACTGACTTTTGCGATTTAAACAAATCTTGTCCTAAGGATAACTACCCCACACCATTCATAGATCAAATCATTGATGCTTGTGCAGGGCGTGAGGTTTTTTCGTTTATGGATGGTTTCTTTGAGTACAATCAGATTCAAATCAAGTCAGAATACCAACATAAAATGGATTTCATCTATCCTTGGGGTACATTTGCGTACAAGAAAATTCCTTTTGGATTGAAAAATCCAGTGGCTACCTTTCAATGGGTGATGAATTTTTCCTTCCATGACATTAAGTCTATTGTCGAACCCTACCTAGATGATTTGTCGACCCATTCTCGTAAGAGGATCAATCATCCAGATCACTTGTGTTTAATTTTTGAATGATGCAGGCATTACAAAATACGCTTGAATCCCCACAAGTGTGTTTTCTGTGTCAAGTTAGGTAGGATTCTTGGGTTCATAGTCTTTAACAAAGGTATTCAGGTGGATCCTTTGACAGTTGAGGCCATTGTAAATCTGCCTCCTCCTCGTTCCATTAGGCAACTTTAGAGTCTGCAAGGAAAGTCTAACTTTCTTTGATGTTTTATCATGAATTATGCCAAGATCACCAAAGGTTTCATGTGCATGTTGAAGCAGGATACCCCATTTGTATGGGATGAAACCACACAACTTGCATTCGAGGCATTAAAGAAAGCTTTGTTGTCGGCCCCTTTGTTGTGTCCGCCAGATTACTCTCGTGATTTTATATTGTATCTGGCTGCATCTAAGTAGATTATTGGGGTATGCTAGTCCAGGAAGATGATAAGCTCCAATTGAATGTCATCTATTATCTTAGTCTTGCTTTAGCTGGTCCTCAACTTCGGTACTCCCACGTTTTAAAGTTGGATTTAGCAGCTATGTATGCTGTTCAGAGGTTATGTCACTACATCTTACTGAGGAGTACGACAGTAGTGGCGGATGTCAATACTTTCCAATATGTATTGTCCCGATGCATAGTTGGAGGAAAATTCAACAAATGGATAGTCATTCTCCAGGAGTTTGAGTTGGATTTTCAATCCTCCAAATCGAAAAAATCCTTAGTTTTTGCAGAGATTATTGCAGAATTTCCAGTTGAAGGAGATGTAGCAATTGAAGAAGACTCATTCCTAGATGAGCACATTTTCTTGATTTCCACCTCTAACCCTTGGTATGGAGATACACTTGTCTATCTCCAGACTCTGAAGTGTCCTGCAACATTTTTGCGGGAAGAACGACGCAAATTACGCTTACATGCGAAAAAATACCTCATCATCGAGGATACTTTATACCATAGAGGGGTAGACTCTATTTTGCATCGGTGCCTCACCCACAAAGAGGCTAAGAGTGTCCTAAATGATACCCATAGCGGAGCGTGTAGGGGTCATTTATATGGGTTAGCAATGGCCCAGAAGATTTTGCGTGCTGGTTATTTCTAGCCCATGATATTTAAAGATTGTGTGGAAGCCCTGAAGTGTTGTCATCCTTGTCAGCTTTACACCAGAAAGATGCGGTTGCATCCAGATACATTATTTCCCATAATCGTAGTGGGCCCCTTCATGAAGTGGGGGATAGATTATGTGACGTGCAACCCAGTTTCGGATGGGGGGCAGAAATACATCATTGTCGCTGTAGATTACTTTACAAAGTGGGCAGAGGAAATTCCCACCTTCAAGGATGATGGGGAAACTACAACTTTTTTCTTTTTCAACCATATTATCGTGCATTTCGGTATTCCTAAAGATATTTTCATTGATCATGGCACTAATTTCCAAACAACATGATGACCGAATTGGCTACTATGCTAGGGTTTAAACAAGAACATTCATCTTCTTTCTACCCGCAAGCAAATGGTCAAGTTGTGGCAGTCAATAAGACCTTGAAGACTATTCGCAAGCGTACTATCAACGCAGCCTGGTCAAATTGGCACATCATGTTGTATCCTACACTTTGGGCTTATAGAACTAATGTGAAAACTGCTACGGGGTTCACACCTTCCCAACTCGTTCACGGGGTGGAAACAGTAACCCCTGTTGAATATGATATCCCATCTTTAAAAATTGCCATTCATGTGTTACCTTACATGATTGAACTGGAAGAATGTTTGCTACATTTATAACATCTAGATGAACAATGCAGATATGCATTGACTGCAAATGAAGCTCATAAAAATAGGGTGAAAAATCAATATGATAAATCGGTCAAACTTAGGATTTTTTCTGAAGGGGAACTTGTCTTGCTCTGGGACTAGGACAAAGAACCCCTAGGGGTAGGGAAATTTAGGTCTATGTGGTTAGGATCCTATATCATTTCAAAAGTTATGAAGAAAGGGGCATATGAATTAACTGATTTCGAAGATAATAAGGTGCTTGAGCCTAGAAATGGGCTCTACCTGAAGAAGTACTATGCTTAGGATTAACACTTTTTCTTGTATTTTTATTATATGTAACTTTATGTACAATAGTTAGCTGGTTTTTGTTCTTATATCATCTGTCAGTTGTTACAGATGTCTTCCAAGTGGTTCGTAGGTTTTACAGATGGCACTAGTCGTCACACTTGCAACCTAGCTTTAGCCGCATGGGTTATTTACTCACCCTTAGGACATCTAGTTGCCTTTGGAGGCACTTTCCTAAGTCCTAATACCAATAATGTGACCGAATACAGGGATATCATTGAGCTTTTATTGGATGCCTTGTCACGTGGCATCACCCAGTTGGAAGTTAGACTTGACTCTCAGCTGGTGGTTTCCCAGCTCAATCGAGCTTATCAGGTGCGAAACCCTATTTTATTACATTAGTTTTTGCAAGTTAGGTTATTGGAAATAATTTTTGATTTTATTACATTTAATAATAATCCAAGAAATCAAAATTCATTAACTGATGCATATGCAAATTATATGTTAGATTGGCACTTAACACACATTTTATAAAAATACATAACGGATACATTGTAAACACATGTAAATAAACTGACAATATATATGTGTGTGTGTGTGTGTGTGTGTGTGTGTGTGTGTGTGTGTGTGTGTGAATATCTTCCCATATAGATAGTTCTAGTTCTTGATCCTCAGATCCAGTCATAACTGTATAAATATACAAAAATATACAAAAAAATGGATCGCAATCCATAAAATGTCCCTAGATCTAATCTTGACCACCTTGGTCATCCTGATCTCCCTGGTCATCCCGATCGCTATCCTCCTCAACTTCTTTAGCTGTAGCAGCCTCATCGGCCTCTATCAAGACAAGTACAACGCTGAATACCCTTCTCATAAGGCGTATCCAGATAGGTGGAATCCCGACAACAAGTTCCTGCATGATGGGAGGGATCTGCTCAATACAAATGGTTGGGACCCTGTGGGTAAGCTTGGCCAACTTCCCCTCAAGTACCCTCATCAAACCCTGATCTTCCCCTGCCACCAGTCATACGTACATTCTAGGATTCCCATCAGGGTGGACAGGTCCAATATCTGCATTTTAAAACATTAATGGATTAAAAACTCTTATACATATGTATATATATATATATTTATGATAAAAATTCATAAAAATTTAAAAACTTGAAAAACCAAAATACCTAATGCTCCCCATACTCCTCCACGAGGGAGGACAAGGTCATTGTCACCTTGAAATTCCAAACCAACATATGAAAACTGATCTAGTGCTGGTAGCTTTTGGCCCCACCATAAGTAGAAATCATCATAGTACACACTATGAACTGACCCACCGCCACCCTGGTGAAGGAAAATCTCTCCCCACCTAGTCAGTATAGGATGACAAGGAGAGAAGGATGGAAGTGGTACCATAGGGATGATTGCAGGCACTTTCTCTTGAAAAAAGCCACCAATACACTAGAATATCCAAATTTCTTCCGTCGACCTCTCTTGCAGTCAAAGAGTTGTTTTTTCATTATCGGGATTATTCCCAAGCACCATTCAAACACAGTCCCCTGTAGGCACTCTACAACAATCCTCATCTAGTTTCGAGTAGCAATATGGAGCGATGATGATCTTGCAAATCTCACTATAGTACTTACCAGCACTTGCAACGGGAAGTTACTAATATGTACAATAGGGATGCATGGTCCCTTTTTTAGACTGCCGAGCATGTAGTAAGTGTTTATGTAATCCTGAACACTCATGGGGTCAACACCCCTGCCAGTACCCTTGAGGTTGATAGGTGTCCCCTGTCTAGACAAACCCATTATGAAGTATATTTCTTCCAGTGCCACCTTAATAATTTCACCTTGAAGGTCAAAGGCCCCAAGGTCATGATCCCAGTAGCCAATAAAAAAATCTAGTAAATGGACATTGGCTTGCATAGGTGAAGTGCAAAAGAACTTTAATAACCCACTTTGCTGCAACGATTGCATAGTGGGGGCACTTTGGAGTGCATCTCGGTCCATATCTTCATGTTCCCGCTCCCTCCACTCCAACACCATGTTTTAGACTGCCCATGAAACCATTATCAAATATTAAAATTTATCAAAACAATTTGATTTTGGCCCTAACTTTCTTTTTCCTATGTCGCGTAGTACACACGACTGTCTTTTAGACAGGTTGCGTATGACACGCGGGTTGCTTTTGGGCATGTCGCATGTAAGATGCGTGTACACAACTGTGTAAGTCTCCTACCTGTGTGTACAACGTGACCCCCTTAAGACAGGCTTAAAACATCCAAATTTGCATAAAATTGAAAATGTAAACAATTAAAATGGAAGAGAATGAAGAGCTAGCTTACCTGGCACTTGCGGAATCGAAAATCATCCACTAGTTTTTCCACACCGAGCGATTGAAGTCAGAGGTAAAAATTGCCTATATTGGGTAGAAATATGAAATGGTATTTTTGATTTCTATTTTTGGACTATATATAGAAATAATTTCAAATTATGGGTTTTAAACCTATAGTTTTCAATTTCTATTTTAATCAAACTAATGCCATGTCATGTTTTCCTAATGCAACAGGTCCATGGTTACTTAAATTCGTTATTCACTCATATAGGATATGATTTTGGTCATTCATATGCATTTTTGCATCTATACCTAATCCGTTTTAACCCTAGGATCACTACTTTGACCACAGACTATGGTGTTTAACCATTATTACCTTGTATATACCATTGACCTTCCATGGATAGGGCTTTCCTTCCAGGTGTACCCTAGTTTAGAACACATAGTTGTCTTTTGGTACTCATGCCACATTTGTCATAAGGTTCAAGGGAGCCTTCTTAGCTATTTTTCACACCAAATTGAGCCTCATTTTGGTCTCTTTTTACAAGCTATCCCCTTAATAAGGCTCCCTGCCCTTATGGAGTTTCTTTAGGCCCAAGTCTAACTCCTCAAAATAGACTTGACTACCGAGTAAACTTGTCCATTCAGGATCCTTAAGAATATGTGAATAGGAATCCACATTGGTGGTAGGTTATCACTTTCTCGGAACATGTGGAATAACATGAGAAAGGAACACTCTCTTTTCTACGGAATTGAGAAGAGTATTCTCAAGTGTAGGTTTATCACTTTTCCAGACCTGAGGGACTAAACTTAAGAAAAAGGAGCGTCCGGTATGAGCTTAGTTTTCTCTTTTTCGTGCTATGGACCTAAACATGAAAAATATTTTGATTGTACTTTATGCCTTTGTCATGCTCGTTAAACACTAAATAACAAAGCATCGAGTTTACTATTGTAAGCCCCATTTCTCGTAACCAAATGGATCTTTCCGAGTGATCTTTCTTTCCTTCACACTCGTAAAACTCAAGATATAAGCTTATTTTGAAGGAGTGTTGGGTAGGTGGTAATTTAACCTTTTTCGGACCTCCCTGACTAAGTATGAAAAAGGTGCGCCTTACTTCTTCGGAAGCTAAGAGAGTTCTTCTGTGGTACGTTTTATACTTTTTCCGGCCTTAGGAGACTAAATTAGACGAAAAAGCACCCCCTTGGAGTCTTCTTCGAAGTCTTCAGACTCTCTAAACATGAAAACACCAACGAGAATGTACTACTTCGGGATCGTAAAATCCACGAATTAGTGACATTATCAAGCATTATTTTCTCCCCTCTTCAAGCTTGTAAAAAATGAAGAGAGATTTGAGTTGACTTTCCTGGACTCGCTAAAATTTAACAGGAAAGATAAGGAAGAAGCATTCCTTTTGGGTTACAGACGGTGGCAGCATGTCCTCCTTGAAGATAACACTTTCTGAACTTTCTGATACTCATGTCTCAGTGTACACTTTCAACTTAGCTATTACTTCGAGTTTCTTACTCCTCCACTTGTCCTTTATACATGGGGAATCTGATCATGTCTCCTACATGACAAATGAGTTTAGTTGTTCTATATGAAAAGTTAAAAGTTGCCTTGGGTCATTTCTATGTTGTACTCACTGTTCAAGGATTTACCCTACATCTGATTATTATCCTGATTCCATCATTATCCTATCTGAGTATCATTTGTGTCTACCTTCTCCTATCCAGTTCCTAGTCACTCTTGTGATCTTTTAGAGGATCTATTTCCTTCCTCGTCACAGTATGGTTTCTCATCAGCACTTCCTGAAGACGAAGACCTAAATTTTTGACGATGGTACCTTAGGCTTCATTATCATTATTGGTGAACTCCTTTGCTTCAGTTTTCCAGTTTCACCTATTTATTGACATTATGTTGAGTTATTTCCATGTTCGACTTCAACACATCTATTCACATGGCAAGGATTGTACTAGTTCCTTTGGATTTCTATGAAGACCTTAGGTTCACATTTATAACCTAAGTTGCACAAGACTATGATCAGTTACACAGCTTCCATATTTTGAAGACTCATCATTGTATATTGTGGCTTCAATCCACCTTTGTAATATACGTGGTTTTGTACCCGTATCATATGATGTCATCAAATATTGTAAAGGAGATAGTGTTCCAATATATTGAACATGGCATCCTCAGATATGATTTTGTATATGACATTGATATGTATTTGTTTCAGGTACTTCCTCCGCTGCCTTGGACTTATGAGTTCTCCAAGATAAATATTGTAATGTATTTCAGCCATTGCTTCCCTCTAACCTCACACATTAGGGGGCATCTATTATCAGCCAAAATGGCACTTCTCCGTCCGTGTGCTGACATTCATTATGTCAGTACACAAAAGGAAAATTAGGATTGAAGTGGCCAAAACACTATAGATGTGCATGACCTTTGATGCGTGATCTCCAAACCAACTTGATATATTTTTATTCTGAGTTTTGGGTTGCACACGCGACTATGTGCATTGCAACTCGTGTGTCACACGTGACTATGTGCATTGCGGCCCACGTGTACCTTGCATACACGAGTTTCCTTTGAGCAACAAGCGTGTCTTACTCTCCTTTCCTATATAAATACTCGCGTGTACCTTAATTCGACATTAAAAAATATAAATCGTGATTATATGAGATTAGTTGGACCTTAATCCATAACTATCCCAACTGTCTCAACCATCCTAACCTTTGAAACCTCTCTATTTCCCAATGTATAAATAGAGGCCTTGGGATGAGGCTAATCAATCAATTTTTGAATAGCAAAGTTATGCTGGTGGTATATCTTCAGTGTCTTGGAGCAACAGAACTCAGAGTCCTCGGTTGCATAGGAGTCCTTGTGTAAGAAGCTAGGTTGTATTCTCACCTATTCACTGTTTCTTAATAAAGAGAATTCTTCTTCCAATCTATGTATTGTTCTTTTCTCATGTATATTGGTTATTGAATAATGTCATTTATATTATTAATATGTTTTTCATCTAACCTATGATATGTATATGTATGAGATATTGCTTGAAGAATTGGCTCTTTGCAGGTGAAGAGAAGCAACCCTATAATATTTGGAGAAAGTTGAAGCGAGAGAAGACCAAGCTTGGATCAACTGTCATAAACCGGGTAAGCCAAACTCTCTTCCTGTTCTCATTTTAATTTCTGTAAAAGCTGATTTTCTGCAAGTCTAATAGTAAGTTGGTAACCCCAGAACCTAGGTTACAAGGGTGTATTGTCTTGTACAACAGGTTTACAGGCTATGATCGATGCAAACATCATTCCTCCTCTTGTACAGTTGTTGCAAGCTGCTGAGTTTGATATTAAAAAAGAAGCAGCTTGGGCTATATCTAATTCTACTTCTGGGGGTACATATGAAAAAATAAAGTATATATTATATGAATTATATAGCCATCATAATGAACTTGAATATTGCTAAGACTAGTTGTCTAGTAATTATCAAGAGGGTTAACTTAGGAAATGCAAATATATTTATACAAGATGACACGTTTTTTCTAATCCACTGTAGTCAGTGTGAATCAGATGCATGAGAATTTGCAACATTTATTACAGTATAGTTACCTCCTGATCCTTGATTTTGTTTGCAGATACCTTATGAATCAAGGATGCATTAAAACTCTTTGTGACCTCCTAGTCTGTCCAGACCGAAGAATTGTATCTGTTTGTCTTGAAGGGATAGAGAATATTTTGAAAGTTGGAGAAGCAGAGAAGGACCTAGGGAACACTGGAGGTGTGAATCTCTATGCTCAGTTTATTGATGATGCTGAAGGACTTGATATTATTGAGAACCTGCAAATTCATGACAACAATGATATTTATGAGAAGGCAGTAAAGAATCTTGAAATTGATTGGCTAGAAGATGACGAAGATGACCAGACATTACCTGCGACTGGAGATGTTGCATAAACAACATTCAATTTTGGGACAAATCAACCTACAGTTCCTTTTGGTGGATTCACTTTTGGATGAAAAGGTATAACTATGTTCTACCACTACTGTTGGTTCAATTGTTGTTTTTTATTTCAATATTCATTTGCTCTAACATACACACAACTACCAAATTTCAGGAATTTCATCTATTGTAACCTGGGGGGCGATGCCATGGGTGTTTCAAAGTAAATATTCCAAGGCCCTAACTACGTACAATGTAGTTAGTTGTATGCAAGAAAATGCATGGTCTTTGGATGTTACTGATGGCAGGATGTTTCCATTGGTATGTCATTATGACACTACTAACTGAATCGTGCAAATATAAGCTCCTCATTTTGAATGGGTTTCCTTAGTTGGCTTTGTGGTATAGTTTCCACGTCGTACTAGTAAGGTGGTCTTTGTCCATGAGTCATAAAATTGCATGGTTAGATAAATGGACTCATCTTATGAGCCTTCTGACCTTTAAATATCTATGCTAGAGCTTATTGATATGTTTCCGAGTTGAATGCCAAACTTTTGGGTATTTTGGTGAAGCAGTTTAATGGGTCATTAAGGTTCATAGGCATACTAACTTCCTGGTTATACTTGCATGTGTTCATTGCATCAAAGAGTCTGTCCCAAGTTGGTCTTGTTGCCAGTAAAATGGCCTTACTAACATACTGTTCCAGGATAATCTTGGAACTTTGAGAAGTGCATGTAATCATGTGTTCTCCTATTCTTCTCTGGTGTTTTGCCCAGGGTTTATCTTTATCTCTCTCCCTCCCTTCTTCATTGGTGCCAAGCTTTGGATGATCCCGAGTCTTCTTTGGATTTTCACGTTCAAGTGAGTCCTGTCCCTTCTTTTTCTCCCTTTATCTCTCATGCCAAACTGTGGATGAGAATAGAGAAAATTGTATTTTTTGGAAGTCTTCATAAGATTTCCTCTTGAAATGATACACTCTCGAGTGTCTCAGACCCCTCCTATTTCTAGTGGTCACTCTATTTTGGTAGTTAAAACTTTTATTGAATCATTTTATGCACTTGCAATATTTGTCTCGAGACTGGGAGACTCTTTTGCTATGTAATTTTCCAGAACGTTGTTAATGAATTTGGAGGTCTTCTATCAATGTTTGTGTTTGGATAAAATAATACCCAGGTCTTCCATCAATGTTTGTGTTTGGATAAAATAATCTCCAGTTTGGAGATCCTGGCTATGTTAACTATGCATATGAATGGTTTTGCTTTGCGCTTGAGATTTGAATGTGTTTCACAATAGCCTGTAGATGTTTTGATAATGAATTATCGGTTGATGTTGGCGCAACTTTTTCTCCTTGATAATTGACTCTTCGTTTTATCTCTAGACACTTTTTATTGGCAAATTGTACTGATGAGTTGTTTCATAACTAAATATGGTTAGCAGCTCGTTTTCTGTTTCCATAATAATAGTATGACTTGATTGATATTGAAGGCTAAGATGAAAACAAAATATGTTATAAATATAGTTGTTTTTATATAGTTAGGATTTTTTTTCTAAAATAGTGAAGTTATTGATGAAAAGCCTAGCAAAAGTGTTTTGACATTATTTTTCCATCTTTCAATGTGCATTTATATCTTTTTGTTTCTAGGGCTTGTTTTCTCCATCTGAAAACTAAGGTGTGTATTTTTACTAATGAAGCTAGTTCTCTATTTGCATTCTGAATAATTTGTTGGGAAGATGTCTGTAATTAGCTTCATGCCAAGAACTATCCCTTCATAAGGGATGCCAAGAGTGTGATTGTTCAAGCATACTCTGATTTTATCTGATGATTTAGTAGCGTTGAGAAAGAATTCTTTATTTAATTTTCTCCTCTTCCCATTGTATATAATCTTCCATGGTTCCACATTTTTAAATATTATTAGCATAGTAAAAGTATCTTTCAAAAAACAACTTTGCCAAAAGAAGAAATACTTTTAGATAGTTGAAGTGATTACGATGTACTAAACACATTTAATTCTAACCATGGAAAAAATTTGATGATATAAATATTTGTTGCAGGTAACTTTAGTTCCTTGGTAAACATATTGGGAGCCCTCAAATAATAAACATACACTCATTCAAAGGATTACAAAATATTCCGCTATATCATTACCTCAGAACAATTAAATTCCAAAATTTCTTACATGCACTTTTGCCAAAATTGCTCATTCCAATTTTTTTATCGCCAATACAGATCTCAATTGTTGCATAATAATGTAATGTTTCTGCAATTATTTATAAAGCTGTGTTCAAAGCTTATAGATCTCCATTCAATTTTGATTTAAATACTTGGTTGCTTGCTTGTTGTAGAATGCTAAGCTAAAAGTAAAAATGAGACCATCCAAATATAGACTTTGTGCATTACAATTTTTAAGCCCAACAATAATAAGAACACACCTACCTTTCAATACACATTCAAGACAATATTCATATATTTTATCTTAATATATGGATGGTTGTAGGTGTATGCCAATGCACACAACTTAGGGAATTACAAACAAGTTTTAACTATGCTTTGTCGACGGAATTGATATACTAGTGACGAACATTTTTGTCGCTATTATAGCAAGTCCGTCGGAATTTTAAATTTTTTTTTGCTTGTCGTCGCTATAGTGACGCCCACTTCATCGCAACAACATTATTTAAAAAAAAATTTGTTGCCGTCGCTAGATCGACGAACCCTTTATTGCTACACCGATGAAGTACCTCTATCAAATTTGTTTTTTTTAAATGCTTGACGTCGCTAGAGAGATGAACACATCGTCGCTAGACCAACGAAGATCTATCGCTAAAGCGACGAACGCATCATTGCAATAAATTTGCCTGGTTTTTAAAAATTATGCCTTTCGTTGCTAGAATGACGGCCTGTTGAGACTTCATCGGCCTGCAAGAGCCACGAAACTGCGTCGCAATAACAACGCAACTCCATCACAATAGTAGCCATTTATTTGTCGCAATTGCGACACGTGTGTTTCGTCGCTATAGCGAAAAAATGTGGAAAATGTTGCTATAGCGACGAAAGTTTTCCCACGAAAAGAAGGGGCCATTTTCATCGCTATAGCAACGCACATGTGTTGCAATAGCAATGAAAGTCCGTGGGAAAATGTCCACATGTACTAGTGTATGATTATAAGCTATTGGTTAATCTTAATGCATTTGTATTATGTACAAATTGTACTTGAACCTAGACAATTAATATTTCATGTTGTATTCGTGGTATGTGGTTATACTTTGTACTATTGTCATGGAATTCTAGGGTTTGGGGAAAAACCTAGAAAGACAAAGGATAAATTGGGTTTGGATTTACCGTAGCAGAGCAAATGATCCTTTGGCATTGAAGAAGGTTGTGGGAGACAAACATGAAGATGGGTTCAAAACGTATGGTGGTGGAATCAATGATTGATTTCAAGTGGAGTACCAATGATAGGGTTGTTATATTCTTTGAATAAGAGGGGTTTGACCTTGATATTACTCTTATAAGAGGTTTTGACTCTGCATGGGAAGGATTATAATGTCCATATTTTGACGATAACCTTTTATTGGTGTTAGCACTGGGATTGAGCCCCAAGGTCAAGCAGGGGGGAGGCCCGCTCCTGGGTAATAGTAGAACCACTTTAGACGGTGCCTCCGGCCCTGCGTAGTCAGAGAGGGATCTCTCGTTTTGTCTTCGGAGTCTACTCCGCGTAAGATTTTTAGTCAAGGATAATCAGGGGGCCAGGATCCTGAATGGGACAAAGTGTATCAAGGCGAGATGTACAGTGGGATTATTGGGATAAGGGACCATTGGCAATGGAGGTGAAAACCTGTGTAGGGAACACTCGCATAAGGAATGGAATGGCATGGGGTGGAAAATAGTGGCAAGGTAGCCGCTGATCTCCCAATCAGGAGATATTTAGCAGGCGGTTGGAGGACAAGAGAGAACAACCCATCACATGGAGCACCAGCGAGATGAATTCCATGCAACTTTAGAAGAAACTTGATAAATGTTTGGAACAAAATCCAGAGCATAACGAGTATGAATTCCTAACTACTATACACTAAGTTGCAGACATGAAATCAACCAACAGACTAGAGTGAAAATAGGAAACACATTGCACGTAAAAGAAGATACATATTGGGAAAAGCAATGACACATGAATCTCTACCATGAGAAACAAATCCTATACAATTTTATTCATAACACAGGCATCAAATATTATTTACAATAGAGAGCCTCAGCCCTAGAATGTTTCCCAATCCAACAAAATCCTTTTCCTCCCTCGATCGCGAGTGTATTTATACTATTCTAATGTTGAGACTACCAATTTGAAAATTGTTACAGGTCACTATCATGTGTTAACAGTACAGTGAGTGGAACTATCGCGACGTTTTACAAATATAAACAATAAAATTATGGAGATGCAGCACGTGATAATGCGAACTGCCAGCACAGAGCTTTCTTCCGTTCTGCTTTGCGAAAGCAATTAACATGTGGTATGCTGACGACCAATTGTTTACTTTAGACTGCTTTAGGTATATCTTTCTGCTTCTTCGACCAGCCCGCTTCTTACAGACCACGTCGTTCAAAGGTTGTCAAGAAGACCCGAATCCATCGCCCATCATTTTTTCGACCCATCCTTCGTCTGGTAACACTATTATAGGAGGAGGTTGGAAAAAAGGTGGTCATGCACTTGGTGATGATAAGCGACTTAAGAAGCTTATCATCCTTGTACTGTTT
The DNA here is from genome assembly GCA_001517045.1 of Pseudotsuga menziesii. Classification (NCBI taxonomy): domain Eukaryota; kingdom Viridiplantae; phylum Streptophyta; class Pinopsida; order Pinales; family Pinaceae; genus Pseudotsuga; species Pseudotsuga menziesii. Next base: position 685,461 of record LPNX010408559.1, on the reverse strand, counting down.
TCTTCATCCTACGAGGAAGGTTCTCCTACGATCCATGTAGCCGGGTGTGTGTTTGACCCTCTCCTCACCCATGACCAAGAATCCAAGTGGAGATCCTAGGGGTGATGCAGAAGGATCCAGACCCACTTGGTCCCAGTACAAGCATTCTCTCCAACAGTTCTGCCACCACTGTGAGCTCGAAATTCAGAGGTCATGACTGCAATTGGGAGTGTTGGAGGGATGTCATTGGGATGTCAAAAACCATGCACTGCATATCCAGAGACCAATTTGTGTAGAAGCGGGTGAACCTCCCTTTGTGTTTAACATTTGTGCCCCGGTGGTTGGTGATTTTTTGGTATGGATAACCAAAACACATATCTATGTTTGCCTACCAAGAGTACCCCTTGTCAAACTAACTTCTCGAACCACACAACAATGGTTGTCTTTGAAGGAAATCAACACTCCTCAACATTCAACCATATACTTCTTATCATCTACACATTTCCTTGTCTCAGAAGCTCTCTGGAAGATGGCCTTATATAGGGCGATCCGAAACAGCCCAGAAAAATCTATACCTTTAAAATATCGGTCGCTGTGATGGCCTACAAGTGTGACGCCAGGATGGAGCTCCGTCCTTCTGACGTTCAATCATATTATCTGATATGGGAAATATTCCCAAAAATTCTTGTGTGGTTTCCAAGCTGGTTTCAAGGGCTGTGGATTTGACCTTTATTTCCCTTTCAACTACCGTGATGGTGGTGTCGGGTTGTTTTAGTTCGTCACATCCCTTGGCCTTGTGTAAATTCCAAGTCTGTCGCCTCAACGAATCAAACCTCTATCTTTATCATGGTTTCCTTTGAAGTGAACCACGTGCCACACTTGTGAACCGAGGAAATTAGCGTCGCTGGACAAGAATTCCACCTTAGGCTCACGCCGAATGGCGTCAGAGAAATCAGCCAATCCACAAGGATGCAGATTACATGTGTGAACATCTCCTCTACTGTCATCTCCACACTGGATGTGAAACCTGTACCTAGCCTTCTCAGCCATCCGATCCAAGGAATCTTTGACTTCCGCCATCCACGTTCCATTCCATCTGCAGCCAAATTTTCTCCTTTGAACACCGTAGACAGTTAGGGATCATGATATGTTCTCAACTATCGATTGCAACCAACCCTTCATGCAATCATAGATCTGAGTGGGCCCCATTATCTTTCGCAATGAGAAGCCTTAGCATTCATTCATGCTAGTCCTCTCTGTGAAATAAACCATCGCCATATATTTCTCTCTTGTCTTATCACGGCCGTTGATCTTTGCGACCACTACCCCGCTTTCACGATTTGAAATCATGGATTCACCCATGCAAGTATGGCTTGTGAAATTGATTGAGGATGTAGATCTAACTCAGATCTCATCTCAACCATAGAATATTGCCAACATTTAAACATTTCACGATTTGGAAAGGAGGCTTTGGTCGAGCATGTCTGCTCGCACGAAATGGTTTAGAGCCATTGATTCACCTCCGATCAATCTCAGCCTTTGATTTTGAGCCTCGCGCAATGCCTTCAACACACCTTCCCCTTTCTACTTCGCTTGTCACTTCTGATAACCTGAAGGGGAGTTCACATGAAGTTCATGGGAATGGGACCCTCATCAAACTCCTATAAGGCTCTCATATCAACTGTTAAAAATGGAGTGTTAACAACTAGCTCCATGAGGGATGCCATCCTCCCAGTGAGGTAGCAAAGAACCCCTGTAGACCAAGTGCCAAAACCATTGGGCCGGCTTCAATCTTTCTTTGACATCTCCATTCTGCTCTGAGTTACTGCTTCAGCAAATTCATGCCACTCTTGCAAATCATGCTGGTGACTGTAAACCTGTGCTTGTAACTGAAAATGAAAACAAACTAAAATAGTAATGAAGGAAATGCTTGATAACTACCGAGCTTATTTTTTCCTACCTACTCTACCTAACTTTGTACACAAATCTGATTAAGTGAAATCAGACTTCCAATGAAGCCAATCAAGCAATTTGCCTAATAGTTTTGTTCTTTCATTGTGCTCGATGGACATAAATGAAATAGATAATGGGAGAAGGAAATGATAAACAAACTGATCTTCAAAGCAGGGATGCAACCAATCACTGCCTTCACCCAAACCCTCCATATATTCGGCCATGGGGTCATAGAAATCACGAAAAACTCCAGCATGTTCTATCACCTGCTCATGCGAAAGCTGTCTGGAGCTTCCTTCTTCTAGAGATTCATCAGGATGACACTTGGAAGATTGTAAAAGAGGACCCACAGAATCTTTCTTTAATGGAACATCCTTCTTTCTGCTCGAAATTTCTATAATAAGAGCTTGATGTGCTTCAAGAGGGAGGTCCTCTACTTCTCTAGTGGAACTGAGTAGGCATATTCCTCTTGTGTGAGGTGGCGCTTCTGGCCGCTTCTTCCCATCCTCTTCTTTCCTGTACAGGATTTTGGTTTGCACCATCTCCAATTCTTTCTGCTTTTGCTTGGAGGCATTAATCATCTGTCGTATTAATTTAAAAGAGGCATAACATAAGGGTAGGCTATCACCTCCAGTGCCCTTATCATCCTTTCTTGCTTCAACCTTCTGAATTTGCATTGCATCTTGATTATTTTCATCAGCGGGCTTTGTTTCAATAGTTGGCTCGTCATGTATATTCTGCAGGTACTCTTCCTCAAATTCATTGTACACAGGCATACCAAACTCCTTCTTAAAATCGTCCTTTGCGGACCAGGGGCGGTGCAGGTCACCATTTTCAGAGAACAATCCTGTAGGACTACCTGCTCCTGCATCAGGCCAGTCATATTTCTGCATACTAGGAGAGAGCTTTGACGTGCCAGAGACTTCCCCATTATGCTTGTAGGGCCCAACCAATTTTAATGTGTCTTTTATTTCACCATCACTGTCCTGATTTGACAATTTCTTGGACATCTTAAGGTTTTCCTCAACCTCCAAACAATCAATGAACATATGTTGCAGGGTGGTTGATTTTCTATCCAAAAGAAGCAAGGACAGGTCAGAAGGAAAGGCGGCTACATAATAGATCTTAGTAGCATTCTCAAGAGGTTGGACTTCCTTAGGAATGTTATAATAAAAGTTGGTGAATCTTCTGTTAAAACTAGATATGGCCTCATCTTCATGCCTCCTCAGGGAATAAAAATCTGAAAGTATTTGCTCCAATGGCTTTCTCCTACCCCAAAAATTTGAGAAGGTGCAAGAAAACTCTTCTCAAGTGTTTATGGACTTAGGCTGTAAGTGTTTAAACCATACTTTGGCATCCCCTTGCAAAAACAGGGTGAAATCCTGCATGCATTCATCATCATGATCTATCTCAAAAAGGTCAGAGAAATGCTCAAAGTCTTGTAAATGATTGTCAGCAGTCAAGTCTTAGGATTCTCCGTTGAACTTGGGGAGGTACTTGTAATATTTCACGGGAAAATCATGGAGGATGGGGGGTAGCTATAGTGGTTTGTATCGGCTTGGATAAATAGGAGAGACAAGGTTAGGCACAATAGCTAAGCTATCATCCAAGGTGTCATGAATTTCACAGGGGTGTCCTTTGACATCTTGAGCCCCTGGATAAAAATATAGGCCATAATCAGATGTACAGGAAGACGCAACAGTTTCAGTTCGTAAAGAAGGATAAACAGGAATATATTCATAGTTCTGTTCAGAGTGAGCTGAACCATGGAAGGCTGTTTTGATAAATCTGGGAAAAGATAAGAGCAAACTTACAAGATAGGATAAGGCAGCCTGGAAGAAACGCAGACCCGAGTATCTTGACCTTCCGCCATGCATTGCTAAGCTTTATAAGGGGTCCATTTTCAATACGGATTCTGCCATCTTTCCTCTACCATTTGATTTCTGGGTCACACCACCACCAGAGTCATTGAAGTCTGAATCCTTCGAGAGTGGAGTCGCCAGGTGAAAAGTGCTCAACCTTCTTGATGTTTGGTTAATTGTTCACCATCAACAACCAAATCTAAAATATTTGTCGTTCTTTCCAGGGAGGATCTTCAAATTTTTCCCCGATAATGGCACTAATTTGTTAGCACCGAGATTCATCCCCAAGGTCAAGCAGGGGGGAGGCCTACTCCTGGGTAACAACAGAACCACTTTAGACGGGGCCTCCAGCCCTACGCAGTCAGAGAGGGATCTCTCATTTTTTCTTTAGAGTCTACTCCGCGTAAGATTATCAGTCAAGGATAATCAGGGGGCCAGGATCCTGAATGGGACAAAGTGTATCAAGGTGAGATGTACGGTGGGATTATCAGGGTAAGGGACCATTGGCAATCGAGTCAAAAACCTGCGTAGGGAACACTTGCATAAGGAAAGGAATGGTGTGAGGTTGCAAACAGAGGCAAGGTATCTGCTGATATCCTAGCCAGGAGATATTTAGCGGGCGGTTGGAGGACGAGAGAGAACAACCCATCAGATGGAGCACCAGTGAGATGAATTCCATGCAACTTTAGAAGAAACTTGATAAATGTCTGGAACAATAGCCGGAGCCTAACGAGTATGAATTCCTAACTGCTATACACTAAGTTGCAGACATTGAAGCAATGAACACACTGGAGTGAAAACAGGAAACACATTGCACGTAAAAAAAGATACATATTGGGAAAATCAACGACACATGAATCTCTTCCATGAGAAACAACTCCTCCTCTGCAATTTTATTCATAGCATAGGCATCAAATCTTATTTACAATGGAGAGCCTCAACCCTAGAATGTTTCCCAATCCAACCAAATCCTCTTCCTCCCTCTATCGGGAGTGTATTTATACTATTCTAATGCTGAGACTACCAATTTGAAAATTGTTACAGGTCACTATCATGCGTTAACATGACAATGAGTGGAACTATCGCCACATTTTACAAATATAACAATAAAAATTATGGAGACGCGGTGCGTGATAACATGGACTTCTAGCGCAGATATTTCTTTCGTTCTGCTTTGCGAAAGCGATTCCCATGCGGTATGCTGATGGCCAATTGTTTACTTTAGATTGCTTCGGGTATATATTTCTTCTTCTTCGACCATCCTGCTTCTTACAGACCACATCGTTCGAAGGCTATCAAGAAGACTTGAATCCACCGCCCAATCATTTTTTTGACCCATCCTTTGTCAGGTAAAACTATTATAGGAGGAAGCTGAAAAAAGAGTGGTCATGCACTTGCTGATGATAAGCGGCTTAAGAAGCTTATCATCCTTGTACTGTTTTCTTCCTCCTACGAGCAATGTAGCTAGGTGTGCGTTTGACCCTCTCCTCGCCCATGACCAAGCAGCCAAGTGGATATCCTAGGGGTGATGCCGAAGGCTCCATACCCACCTAGTCCAAGTACGAGCATTCGCTCCAACAGTTCTGCCACCACTGTGAGCTGGGCCTTCGGAGGTCATGACTACAACTAGGAGTGTTATAGGGATGTCACTGGGACATCAAAACCCATGCACTGCACATCCAGAGACCGGGTTGTGTAGAAGCATGTGAACCTCCCTTGGTGTTTAACATATTTGCCCCGGTGGTTGTCGATTTTCTGGTATGGATAACCAAAACACAGATCTATGTTTGCCTACCAAGAGTACCCCTTGTCGAACTAACTTCTTGAACCACACAACCATGGTTGTTTGTGAAGGAAATCGACACTCCTCGACATTCAATCCTATACTTCTTATCATCTACAGATTTCCTTGTCTCAAAAGCTCTCTGGAAGATGGCGTTATATAGGGTGATCTGAAACGGCCCAAAAAAAGCTATAACCTTAAAATATCAGTCGCTGTGATGGCCTACAAGTGTGAGGCCAGGATGGAGCTCCGTCCTTCTGACCTTCAATCATATTATCCGATATGGGAAATATTGCCAACAATTCCTGCGTGGCTGCCAAGCTAGTTTCAAGGGCTGTGGATTTGACCTTCATTGCCCTTTCAACTACTGTGATGGTGGCGTTGGGCTATTTTAGTTCATTGCATCCCTTGTCCTCGTGTAAATTCCAATTCTGTTGCCTCAACGAATCAAACATCTATCTTTCTCATGGTTTACTTCGAAGTGAACCACATGGCACACTTGTAAATCGAGGAAATTAGCGTCGCTGGACAAGACTTCCACCTTAGGCTCATGTCAAATGGCATTGGAGAAATCAGCTAATCCGCAAGGATGCAGATTACACGTGTGAACGTCTCCTCCATTGTCATCTCTACACTGGATGTGAAACCTATACCTTGGGAGCCTTCTCAGCCATCCGATCTGAGGAATCTTTCAGTTTCTCCATCCATGTTCCATTCCATCTGCTGCCAACTTTTCTCCTTTGAACACCGCAGACAGTTCTGGATCGTGACATGTTCTCGACCATCAATCGTGAATAACCGTTCATGCTGCCGTAGATATGAGTGGGCCCCATTATCTTTGGCAATGAGAAGCCTTGGCATTCATCCGTGCTAGTCCAATCTGTGAAAAAATCGTGGCCGTATATTTCTCTCCTTTCTTATCACGAGCATTGATCTTCGCAACCACTACCCCTCTTTCATGATTTGAAATCACGGCTTCACCCGCGCAACTATGGCTTGTGAAATTGATTGAGGCCATAGATATAACTCAGATCTCATATCGACTGTAGAATATTTTCGACCTTTAACACATTTTGTGATATGGAAAGGAGGCTTTGGTCGAGCATGTCCACTCTTGCGAAATGGTTTGGAGCCATTGATTCACCTATGATCAATCTCAGCCTTTGATTTTGAGCCTCGCTCAATGCCTTCAGCACACATTTGACTTTCTCCTTTGCTTGGCACTTTTGATCACCTGAAGGGGAGTTCACATGGAGTTCATGGGAATGGGACCCTCATCGAAGTCCTATAAGGCTCTCAAATCAACTGTTAAAAATGGAGTGTTAACAACTGGCTCCATGAGGGATGCTATCCTCCCAGTGAGGTAGCAAAGAACCCCTATAGACCAAGTGCCAAAACCATTGGGCCGACTTCAATATTTCTTTGACATCTGCATTATATTTTGAGTTACTGCTTCAGTGAATTCATGCCACTCTTGCAAATCATGCTGGTGATTGTAAACCTGTGCTTGTAACTAAAAATGAAAACAAACTAAAACAGTAATGAAGGAAATGCTTGATAATTGCCAAGCGTATTTTTTCCTACCTAATCTACCAAACTTTGTACACAAATCTGATTAAGTGAAATCAGACTTCCAATGAAGCTAATCAAGCAATGTGCCTAATAGTTTTGTTCTTTCATTGTGCTTGATGGACAGAAATGAAATAGATAATGGGAGAAGGAAATGATAAACAAATTGATCTTCAAAGTAGGGATGCAACCAATCACTTCCTTCACCCAGACCCTCCATATATTCGGCCATGGGGTCATAGAAATCATGGCAACCTCCAGCATGTTTTGTCACCTGCTCATGGGAAAGCTGTCCGGGGCTTCCTTCTTCTAGCGATTCGTCAGGCTAACACTTGGAAGATTGTAAAATAGGACCCACAAAATATTTCTTTAATGGAACATCCCACTTTCCCCTCGAAATTTATGTAATAAGATATTGATGTGATTCAAGAGGGAGGTCCCCTACTTCTCCAGTGGAACCGAGTAGGCATATTCCTCCTATGTGAGGTGGCGCTTCTGGCCGCTTCTTCTCATCATCTTATTTCCTGTACAGGCTTCTGGTCTCCACCATATCTGTTTCTTTCTGATTTTACTTGGCGGCCTTAATCATGTGTCGTATTAATTCAAAAGAGGCATAACACAAGGGTAGGCTATCACCTCCAGTTCCCTTATCATCCTTTCCTGCTTCAACCTTCTAACTTTGCATTGCATCTTGATTCTTTTCATCAGCAGGCTTTGTTTCAATAGCTAGTTCGTCATGTATATTCTGCAGGTACTCTTCATCACATTCATCGTACACAGGCACACCAATATATTTCTTAAAATCATCTTTTGTGGACCAGGGGCGGTGCAGGTCGCCATTTTCAGAGAACAATCCTGCAGGACTACCTACTCCTGCATCAGGCCAGTCATCTTTTTGCATACCATGAGAGAGCTTTGATGTGCTAGAGACTTCCCCATTATGCTTGTAGGTTAAAACCAATTTGTATGTTTCTTTTATTTCACCACCACTATCATGATTTGACAATTTCTTGGACATCTTAAGGTTTTCCTCAACCTCCAAACAATCAACGAACATATGCTGCAGGGTGGTTTATTTTCTCTCCAAAAGAAGCAAGGACAGGTCAGAGGGAAAGGTGGCTGCATGATAGATCTTAGTAGAGTTCTCAGGAGGTTGGACTTCCTTAGGCATGTTAAAATAAAAGTTGGCGAATCTTCTATTAATAATAGATATGGCCTCATCCTCATGCCTCCTCAGGGAATAAAACTCTGAAAGTATTTGATTCAATGGCCTTCTCCTACCCCAAAACTTTAAGAAGGTGCAAGAAAAATCTTCCCAAGTGTTGATGGACTTAAGCTGTAAGTGTTTAAACCATACTTTGGCATCCCCTTGCAAGGACAGGGCGAAATCCCGCATGCATACATAATCATGATCTATCTCAAAAAGGTCAGAGAAATGCTCAAAGGCTTGTAAATGTTTCTTAGCAGTCAAGTCTTGGGATTCTCCGTCGAAATTGGGTAGGTACTTGTAATATTTCATGGGAAAATCATGGAGGATGGGGGGTAGCTGTAGTGGTTTGTATCGTCTTGGAGAAATAGGAGAGACAAGGTTAGGCACAATAGCTAAGCTATCATCCGAGGTTTCATGAATTTCATAGGGGTGTCCTTTGATATCGTGAGCCACTGGATAAAAATCTACGCCATAATCAGATGTTCTGGACGACGCAACACTTTCTGTTCGTAAAGAAGGATAAACATGAATATATTCATAGCTATGTTCAGAGTGAGCTGAACCATGGAAGGTTGTTTTGATAAATCTGGGAAAAGATAAGAGCAAACTTACAAGATAGGATAAGGCATCCTTGAAGAAACGAAAACCCGAGTATCTTGACCTTTCGCCATGCATTTCTAAGCTTTATAAGGGGTCCATTTTTCAAATGGAGGCTGCCAGGTTTCCTCGGCCATTTTATTTCTGGGTCACACCACCAGTGGAGTCACTGAAGTCTGAATCCTTCAAGAGTGGAGTCGCCAGGTGAAAAGTGCTCAACCTTCTTGATTTCTGGTCAATTGTTCACCATCAACAACCAGATCTAAAATATTTGTCGTTCTTCCCAGGGAGGATCTTCAATTTCATCCCCGACAACGGCACTATTTTTTTAGCACCAGGATTGAGCCCCAAGGTCGAGAAAGGGGGAGGTCCGCTCCTAGGTAACAGTAGAACCTCTTTAGAGGGTTCCTTTGGCCCTATGTAATCAGATAGGGATCTCTCATTTTGTGTTCAGAGTCTACTCCGCGTAAGATTTTCAGTCAAGGATAATCAGGGGGCTAGGATCCTGAATGGGAAAAAGTGTATCAAGGTGAGATGTACAGTGGGATTATCGGGGTAAGGGACCATTGGAAATGGAGTCAAAAACCTACGTAGGAAACACTTGCATAAGGAAAGGAATGGCATGGGGTTGCAAACAGAGGCAAGGTAGCCGTTGATCTCCCAATTAGGAGATATTTAGCGGGCAGTTGGAGGACGAGAGAGAACAACCCATCAGATGGAGCACCAGCAAGATGAATTCCATGCAACTTTAGAAGAAACTTGATAAATGTATGGAACAACAGCCAGAGCATAACGAGTATGAATTCCTAACTGCTATACACTAAGTTGCAGACATGAAAGCAATCAACAGACTAGAGTGAAAATAGGAAACACATTGCATGTAAAAGAAGATACATATTGGGAAAAGCAACGACACATGAATCTCTTCCATGAGAAACAAATCCTCATCTGCAATTTTATTCACAACACATGCATCAAATCTTATTTACAATGGAGAGCCTCAGCCCTAGAATGTTTCCAAATCTAACTGACTCCTCTTCCTCCCTCTATCGGGAGTGTATTTATACTATTCTAATGTCGAGACTACCAATTTGAAAATTGTTACAAGTCACTATCATGCGTTAACAGTACAATTAGTGGAACTATTGCCATGTTTTACAAATATAAACAATAAAAATTATGGAGACGTAGCGCATGATAACGCGGACTGCTAGCGCAAAGATTTCTTCTGTTCTACTTTGTGAAAGCGATTCCCATGCGGTATGCTGATGACCAATTGTTTACTTTAGAATTCTTCAGGTATATCTTTCTGCTTCTTCAACCAACCCGCTTCTTATAGACCACATCGTTCAAAGGCTATCAAGAAGACCCGAATCCACCGCTCGATCATTTTTTTGACCCATCCTTCATCTGGTAACATTGTTATTGGACGAGGCCGAAAAAAAGGTGGTCACGCACTTGGTGATGATAAGCGACTTAAGAATCTTTTCATCCTTGTACTATTTTATTCCTCCTACGAGGAAGGTTCTCCTGCGAGCCATGTAGCCGGGTGTGTGTTTGACCCTCTCCTCGCCCACGACTAAGGAACCAAGTGGAGATCCTAGGGATGATGCCGAAGGCTCTAGACCCACCTTGTCCCAGTACGAGCATTTGCTCCAACATTTATGCCACCATTGTGAGCTGGGATTTTGAAGGTCGTGGCTGCAACTGGGAGTGTTGGAGGGATGTTGCTAGGATGTCAAACCCATGCACTGCACATCCAGGGACCGGGTTGTGTAGAAGCGGGTGAACCTTCCTTGGTGTTTAACATTTGTGCCCCAGTGGTTGTCGATTTTCTGGTATGGATAACCAAAACACATATCTATGTTTGTCTACCAAGAGTACGCCTTATCGAACTAACTTCTCGAACCACACAGCCATGGTTGTCTATGAAGGAACTCAACACTCCTCAGCATTCAACCCTATACTTCTTATCATCTACACATTCCTCATTTGAGAAGCTCTCTGTAAGATGGCGTTATATAGGGTGATCCAAAATGGCCCCAAACAATATATACCCTTAAAATATCGATCGTTGTGATGGCCTGCAAGTGTGACACCATGATGGAGCTCCGTCCTTCTGACGTTCAATCATATTATCCGATATGGGAAAGATTCCCAACAATTCCTGCATGGCTGCCAAGCTGGTTTCAAGGGCTGTGGATTTGACCTTTATTTCCCTTTCAACTACCATGATGGTGGTGTTGGGCTGTTTTAGTTCGTTGCATCCCTTGGCCTTGTGTAAATTCCAAGTCTATCGCCTCAACGAATCAAACCACTATCTTTCTCACGGTTACCTTCAAAGTGAACTGCGTGCCAAACTTGTGAACTAAGGAAATTAGCGTCTTTGGACAAGATTTCCACCTTAGGCTCATGCCGAATGGCGTCGAAGAAATTGACCAATCCGCAAGGATGCAGATTGCATGTGTGAATGTCTCCTCCACTGTCATCTCCGCACTGGATGTGAAACCTGTACCCTGGGAGCCTTATTAGCCATCCGATCCGAGGAATATTTCACTTTCGCCATCCACGCTCTATTCAATCTACTGCCAACTTTTCTGCTTTGAACACCGCAGACAATTCTAGATCGTGACATGTTCTCGACCGTCGATCGCGACCAACCTTTCATGCAGTCGTAGATCTGAGTGGGCCCCATTATCTTTCGCAATGAGAAGCCTTGGCATTCATTTGTGCTAGTCCGCTCTACGAAATAAACCATGGTTGTAGATTTATCTACTTTCTTATCGTGGCCGTTGATATTCGTGACCACTACCCCTCTTTCATGATTTGAAATCACGGCTTCACCTGCGCAAGTATGGCTTGCGAAATTGATTGAGGGCGTAGATCTGACTCAGATCTTATCTCGACCGTAGAATATTGCCGACCTTTAACACATTTTGCGATCTAGAAAGGAGGCTTTGGTCAAGCATGTCCACTCATGTGAAATGGTTTGGAGCCATTGATTCACCTTTGATCAATCTCAGCCTTTGATTTCGAGCCTCGCTCAACGCCTTCAGCACACCTTCCACTTTCTCCTTCGCTTGGCACTTCTGATAACTTGAAGGGGAGTTTGCATGGATTTCGCGGGAATGGGACCCTCATTGAACTCCTATAAGGATCTCAAATCAACTATTAAAAATGGAGTGTTAAAAACTGGCTCCATGAGGGATTTTATCCTTCCAGTGAGGTAGCAAAGAACCCCTATAGACCAAGTGCCAAAACCATTGGGTCAGCTTCAATATTTCTTTGACATCTCCATTCTACTTTGAGTTACTGCTTCAGCGAATTCATGCCACTCTTACAAATCATGCTGGTGACTGTAAACCTGTGCTTGTAACTAAAAATGAAAACAAACTAAAACAGTAATGAAGGAAATGCTCGATAACTACCAAGCTTATTTTTTCCTACCTACTCTACCTAACTTTGTACACAAATCTGATTAAGTGAAATCAGACTTCCAATGAAGCCAATCAAGCAATTTGCCTAATAGTTTTGTTCTTTCATTGTGCTTGATGGACATAAATGAAATAGATAATGGGAGAAGATAATGATAAACAAACTGATCTTCAAAGCAGGGTTGCAACCAATCACTTCCTTCACCCAGACCCTCCATATATTCGACCACAGGGTCATAGAAATCACGGCAACCTCCAGCATGTTCTATCACTTGCTCATGGGAAAGCCGTCTGGAGCTTCCTTCTTTTAGAGATTCGTCAGGCTGAAACTTGGAAGAATGTAAAAGAGGACCCATAGAATCTTTCTTTAATGGAACATCCCGCTTTCTGCTCAAAATTTCTGTAATAAGAGCTTGATGTGCTTCAAGAGGGAGGTCCCCTGCTTCTACAGTGGAACTGAGTAGGCATATTCCTCCTGTGTGAGGTGGCACTTCTAGCCGCTTCTTCTCATCATCTTCTTTCCTGTACAGGCTTCTGGTCTACACCATCTCCATTTCTTTCTTCTTTTGCTTGGAGGCCTTAATCATGTGTCGTATTAATTCAAAAGAGGCATAACACAAGGGTAGGCTATCACCTCCAGTGCCCTTATTATCCTTTCTCGCTTCAACCTTCTGACTTTTCATTGCATCTTGATTCTTTTCATCAGCAGGATTTGTTTCAACAGCTAGCTCATCATGTATATTATGTAGGTACTCTTCCTCACATTCATTGTACATAGGCGTACCAAACTCCTTCTTAAAATCGTCCTTTGCGGACCAGGTGTAGTGCAAGTCGCCATTTTCAGAGAACAATCCTGTAGGACTACCTACTCCTGCATCAGGCCAGTCATCTTTCTACATACCAGGAGAGAGCTTTGACATGCCAGATACTTCCCCATTATGTTTGTAGGGCCCAACCAATTTGTATGTGTCTTTTATTTCACCACCACTGTCCTAATTTGACAATTTCTTGGACATCTTAAGGTTTTCCTCAACCTCCAAACAATCAACGAACATATGTTGTAGGGTGGTTGATTTTCTATCCAAAAGAAGCAAGGACAGGTCAGAAGGAAAGGCAACTACATAATAGATCTTAGCAGCGTTCTCAAGAGGTTGGACTTCCTTAGGCATGTTATAATAAAAGCTGGTGAATATTCTGTTAAAACTAGATATGGCCTCATCCTCATGCCTCCTCAGGGAATAAAACTCTGAAAGTATTTGCTCCAATGGCCTTCTCCTACCCCAAAACTTTAAGAAGGTCCAAGAAAACTCTTCCCAAGTGTTGATGGACTTAGGGTGTAAGTGTTTAAACCATACTTTGGCATCCCCTTGCAAGGACAAGGCGAAATCCCGCATGAATGCATCATCATGATCTATCTCAAAAAGGTCAGAGAAATGCTCAAAGTCTTGTAAATGTTTCTCAGCAGTCAAGTATTGGGATTCTCCGTTGAACTTGGGGAGGTAATTGTAATATTTTGCGGGAAAATCATGGAGGATGGGGGGTAGCTGTAGTGGTTTGTATCGGCTTGGAGAAATATGAGAGACAAGGTTAGGAACAATAGCTAAGCTATCATCCGAGGTTTCATTAATTTCACAGGGGTGTCCTTTGACATCGTGAGCCCCTGGATAAAAATCTAGGCCATAATCATATGTACAGGACAACGCAACACTTTCGGTTCGTAAAGAAGGATAAACATGAATATATTCGTAGCTCCGTTCAGAGTGAGCTGAACCATGGAAGACTATTTTGATAAATCTGGGAAAAGATAAGAGCAAACTTACAAGATAGGATAAGGCATGCTGGAAGAAATGCAGACCCGAGTATCTTGACCTTTCGCCATGCATTTCTAAGCTTTATAAGGGGTCCATTTTCCAGGCAGAGTCTGCCACCTTTCCTCGACCATTTGATTTTTGGGTCACACCACTAGCGGAGTCGCTAAAGTCTGAATCCTTCAAGAGTGGAGTTTCCAGGTGAAAAGTGCTCAACCTTCTTGATGTCTAGTCAATTGTTCACTGTCAACAACTAGATCTAAAATCTTTGTCGTTCTTCCCAGGGAGGATCTTCAATTTCGTCCCCGGCAATAGCACCAGTTTGTTAGCACCGGGATTGAGCCCTAAGGTCGAGCAAGGGGGAGGCCCGCTCCCGGGTAATAGCAGAACCACTTTAGATGGTGCCTCTAGCCCTGCGCAGTTAGAGAGGGTCTATCGTTTTGTCTTCGGAGTCTACTCCGTGTAAGATTTTCAATCAAGGATAATCAGGGGGCCAGGATCTTGAATGGGACAAAGTGTATCAAGGAGAGATGTACGGTGGGATTATCGGGGTAAGGGGCCATTGGCAATGGAGTCGAAAACCTACGTAGGGAGCACTTGCATAAGGAAAGGAATGGCGTGGGGTTGCAAAAAGAGGCAAGGTAGCCGCTGATCTCCCAATCAGGAGATATTTAGCGGGCGGTTGGAGGACAAGAGAGAACAACCCATCACATGGAGCACCAGGGAGATGAATTCCATGCAAGTTTAGAAGAAACTTGATAAATGTCTGGAAAAATAGCCGGAGCATAATGAGTATGAATTCCTAACTGCTATACACTAAGTTGCATACATGAAAGCAATCGACAGGTTGGAGTGAAAACAGGAAACACATTGCATGTAAAAGAAGATACATATTGGGAAAAGCAATGACACATGAATCTCTTCCATGAGAAACAACTCCTCCTCTACAATTTTATTCATAACACAAGCATCAAATCTTATTTACAATGGAGAGCCTCAGCCCTAGAATGTTTCCCAATCCAACCAACTCCTCTTCGTCCCTCTATCCGTAGTGTATTTATACTATTCTAATGCTGAGACTACCAATTTGAAAATTGTTATAGGTCACTATCATGCGTTAACAGTACAGTGAGTGGAACTATCGCCACGTTTTACAAATATAAACAATAAAAATTATGGAGACGCGGTGCGTGATAACCCAGATTACCAGCGCAGAGCTTTCTTCTGTTCTTCTTTGCAAAAGCAATTCCCATGCGGTATGCTGACGGCCAATTGTTTACTTTAGACTGCTTCAGGTATATCTTTTTGCTTCTTCGACCAACCCACTTCTTACAGACCACGTCGTTCAAAGGCTGTCAAGAAGACCCGAATCCACCGCCCGATCATTTTTCTGACCCATCCTTCATCTGGTAACACTGTTATAGGAGGAGGCCGAAAAAAAGGTGGTCATGCACTTGGTGAAGATAAGCGACTTAAGAAGCTTATCATCCTTGTACTGTTTCTTCCTCCTACGAGGAAGATTCTCCTGCGAGCCATGTAGCTGGGAATGCGTTTGACCCTCTCCTCACCCAAGACCAAGCAGCCAAGTGGAGATCCTAGGGGTGATGCCGAAGGATCCTGACCCACCTGGTCCAAGTACGAGCATTCGCTCCAACAGTTCTTCCACCACTGTGAGTTGGGACTTATGAGGTCATTACTGCAACTGGGAGTGTTGGAGGGATGTCGCTGGGACATCAAAACCCATGCACTGCACATCCAGAGACCAGGTTGTGTAGAAGCCGATGAACCTCCCTTGGTGTTTAACATATGTGCCCCGATCGTTGGCAATTTTCTGGTATGGATAACCAAAACACATATCTATGTTTTCCTACTAAGAGTACCCCTTGTCGAACTAACTTCTCGAACCACACATCCATAGTTGTCTATGAAGGAACTCAACACTCCTCGGCATTCAACCCTATACTTCTTATCATCTACACATTTCCTCATCTCAGAAGCTCTCCAGAAGATGGTGTTATATAGGGCGATCCGAAATGGGCCACAAAAAGCTATACCCTTAAAATATTGGTTGGTGTGATGGCCTGCAAGTGTGACACCAGGATGGAGCTCCGTTCTTCTGATGTTCAATCATATTATCTAATATGGGAAAGATTCCCAACAATTCCCTCGTGGTTGCCAAGCTGGTTTCAAGGGTTGTGGATTTGACCTTTATTTCCCTTTCAACTACCGTGATTGTGGCATCGGGCTATTTTAGTTCATCACATCCCTTGTCCTTATGTAAATGCCAAGTCTTTTGCCTCAACGAATCAAACCTTTATCTTTCTAACGGTTTCCTTCGAAGTGAACCGCGTGCCACACTTGTGAACCGAGGAAATTAGCATCGCTGAACAAGACTTCCACCTTAGTCTCATGCCAAATGGTGTCGAAGAAATTGACCAATCCGCAAGGATGCAGATTACACATGTGAATGTCTCCTCCATTGTCATCTCTGCACTGGATGTGAAACTTGTAGCCTGGGAGCCTTCTTAGCCATCCGATCCGAGGAATATTTCACTTCTGCTGTCCACGTTCCATTCCATCTGTCGTGAAATTTTCTCCTTTGAACACCGTAGACAGTTCTGGATCGTGACATGTTCTCGACCGTCAATCACGACCAACCCTTCATGCAGCCGTAGATCTGAGTGGACCCCATTATCTTTCACAATGAGAAGACTTGGCATTCATCTGTTCTATTCTGCTCTGTGAAATAAATCGTGGCCATATATTTCTCTCCTTTCTTATCATGGCCGTTGATTTTCATGACCACTACCCCTCTTTCATGATTTGAAATCGTAGCTTCACCCGCGCAAGTATGGCTTGCGAAATTGATTGAGGCCATAGATCTTACTCAGATCTCATCTCGACCGTAGAATATTGCCAACCTTTAACACATTTTGCGATTTGGAAAGGAGGCTTTGGTCGAGCATGCCTGCTCGTGTGAAATGGTTTGGAGCCATTGATTGACCTCCGATCAATCTCAGCCTTTGATTTCAAGCCTCGCTCAACGCCTTCAACACACCTTCTGCTTTCTCCTTCACTTGGCACTTCTGATAAGTTTAAGGGGAGTTCGCATGGAGTTCGTGAAAATGGGACCCTCATCAAACTCCTATAAGGCTCTCAAATCAACTGTTAAAAATGGAGTGTTATCAACTGGTTTTTGTTAATTTTACCAAGAACTTGGTATTTCAAAGTTGATGAGGTGAGATTTATGATTTTTTTTTATATCTTGTATTTTGATATATCTGATCCACTTGTATTGGTATTATTTGGATATGTAATTATCTCTGCAATATGTCCTTAATAAATTTTTATGTGGTTCCAAATATGTTTTGGACCATGATGTTGAATTTAGGGATGTTGGAATTTTATAGGTTGTTATTGATGTCATATTTGTTTTTAAGTGATTTCATTTTTTAGTAGGAAATATTGATCCAAGGTTATGTTCCTCAGTTTCACAAGTCATTGTTCTTTTGAAATTCCTAACAAATGGGAAGTTCAAGTATCTTTGTTTAATGATGTAAACTTATTTTCTTTTATTTTTTTCCTTGAATGTTCAACATCTAGAGGTCGAGTTGTAATTTTCTTAGGAGAAAGACACACATTTGTGAGCAGTGATCTCTTGGATGATGAGGTGTGGAGACCTGTTTTTTATGGAGCAACTCTCATGGATGCTTGTAGAGTATTTATGATGTTGATGTCATGATGGAGGAGTATTATTTTAACTTTTAGGATGCACATGACTTACAAGTTGCATACTCAAATGGAGTGGATTGGTGTTACGCAAAATATATTAGAAATAGAGAGTGTTAGATGTTGGGGTTAATCCAAAATTGTTTTCACCTATATAGGAGATAATTGTTAGGATTATAATCCTCCCTTGTCCAAATTGGTCAATTTTTCCTAACTTAGGAGTCATTTAGTCATTATTGAGTCACTAGTACCATTGGGTCCACTTGGCCTAATGGGGCCACATGTACCAATCACTAGAGTGTGGGGAACACAGATTGAGGATAACTGCCACTGACTACACTTGTATGCATCAGTTTAGGTACCTCCTAGACCAACCCCTACAATTTAGGAACCACTGGGAGTGTCAACACCAACCTCCTTCAGTTGTTGGAAGTTGGTGACTAGTCAAGCCTAGTTATGAGTCGATTACATTCAGTTAGATGTCCTCCAGTTTAGTTAGCACTATTATTTTCATGTCTGCATGTGGGAAGGTTCCCTTTCTCACCTACCACATCAGTTAGACTAGTTTAATTGATTATAACTGATTGCGAAACTAAATTAGACAGCTGGAGATAGCTAGTTAAGCTCCGGTAGTGATTTAGACACTTCAGTTAGCCATGTAGTTAGATTGAGTTAGTCAATTCAAATTACCTCTCATGGATTTGATTTGTCAATCTATTTATGCCAATGTATTTCATTGTAAAAATTATCCAGATTGTATCCATTTAATTTTTTATTAATGAAAGCAATATACAGCTGTAACTCCATTATTGCACTGTGTCATATCATTTTCTGAGTAAATTGTTTGTGGAATCTTCTGTAAGTTTTGTCTTGGTACATAGATTCCTGTGAGCTCAATTTTAATATGGTATCAGAGCCTCGACAGGACAAGGAAATTATTCTTCTACAGATTTCATGTTGGATCAATGAAGAAATTTGAGCAAAAAGCTCAAAAACATTCCAGCTCTGCATCAGAAGCGGAGAGTTTACCACATAATTCCTGGAGGCAAACATTGTTGATCAAGCTTGATTGATTGACTAAGCCAGGTGTGATGCAAACTCCAAAAGTGCAGGTTGTTCGACCTTACTTTGTTTTTTTTTAATATTTTGTGGGTACAATTTCATATGGATTCAAAATTACCAGTTCCTCTTCTTATTCCATCCATAAGCTATTCAGAATGGAAGTTGAAGATGATTTCATCTCTAAAGATACAAGATCTCTCTGAGGTATCTATTGGACTTGGTAAAGAGCCTTATGAAGATGATAATTATTGGCTAAATGACGGTGATAGAGCTTTTGGAACAATATGTATGGCCCTTTCTCCAAGCTTGCGCTACATTATTGCTTCTGTTGAATACCCAAAGGATCTCTGGTCAAAAGTGGATAAAACATTTGGCAACCACAATGAGGATCATAATAGAAATTTGGAGATCACACCTAGCACCACAATAGTTCTTTATTCAAAAGTATCGGCCTCTAATATCTCTGATGAAGTTGTTCAAGATGAATAAGAAGAAAAATCTTCCTCACAGTCAATTTGAATTGAAGAAAGTCTCCTTGGAGTGACTGCTTCTCCTGCTGCTCCGAAAGTTTTTGATATCTCTGATATCTCATATTATCATATGGATGATTTAGAAGAATACATTCGAATATCTGATATTGAAGAAAACTCTCCTTCCATTCTATGCAAACATTCTCCAGTGATTCTCCTTTAAATTCTGTGCAAAATTTGTCAGTGATTGCTTCAGAAAGTGAAGAGGAATTCTATTTCTCTCCCTCTAATGTTGCTGCAGGTGTGCTGATAAGTAATACTTTGGATATTTTGGAAATAATATCATATTATATGAGTGATCCATTCTCTCTTAATTATCTAGAGCTTCTAGCAAATTCCTACAAGATTGCATGCACCAATACTCAGAATTTTGAAGGAGAAAAGTGTGCATATACCATCTTGGTGGAGCACACTTTTGGATCTGATTTGAGATTATTTGGATATGATATGATCTTATTTGGATGTGATTAGATATTATTTGGTTCTAATTTTAAGTTCCAAGATACTTCAGTTATACTTGTAGCTGGTCTCATCAATTTTGGTGTGACAAATCAAGTACCGCAAGTCTCTTTCAAACTTGCAGCTGTGGATTTGATGTTAGTTTCCTCTTATGAGGTTAATGATATTGTATTTTGTGAATCATTAGTTATTTTTGAAGATATATCAGATTATGGAGCTCAAGCATTCACTCTCCACAGTCCCTGGGATTATCTACCTTTGATCACATGCTCATCTCCTCACAGAACTAGTAAAGAGGGAGACATTTTGCATCCGTCTGGACACTTTCTCCTAACACTTGGAGCTGATATTACCTCACATGGTTTTCTGTTCAAGGATGCAATATATCTATTTCTTGGGTGTTCCTCAGATGGTTCGAATTCTCAAGCACTTTTTCTCTCTTATCAGTTGATTTCAGTTGCTCTACATGGGTCCAGTTTTCATCTAGCAGCTATCTACATTTCTGATTTAGTTGAGCATATTCTTCTTCTTCCAAAGCAGAAGATTCCTCCATACATAATCATTTAGTTTGGATGGATAATTTCACATTCCAGGCCTCGGGATACCTGTGCACAAAAGAACAAGCTTGATCCTGATTCGACTTGCTTAGTTTGAGGGGAAGTATTTTTCCCATGAGGTTTTTCCCCATTCCTTGGTTGTATTAACCAATTACCTTTTGCATTTTAGCTATAATGGGTGACATTTGGTCTTAGTTATGAGGGTCCTTAGTTTTACAAGTTATCATTCATGGGGGGTGTTAGGATTATAATCCTCCCTTTTCCAAACTGGTCAATTCTTCCTAACTTAGGAGTCATTTAGTCATTTTTGAGTCACTAGTACCATTGGGTCCACTTGGCCTAATGGGGCCACATGTACCAGTGACTAGAGTGCGGGGAACATGAATTGAGGCTAAATTCCACTGAGTGCACTTGCATGCATCAATTTAGGCACTTCCTAGACCAATCCCTACAATTTAGGAGCCACTGGGAGTGCCAGCACCGACCTCTTTCAATTGTTGGCAGTTGGTGACTAGTGAAGCCTAGTTATGAGTCAATTACATTCAATTAGATGTCCTCCATTTCAGTTAGCGCCAATATTTGCATGGCTCTGGGAAGGCACCCTTTCTCACCTAGCACATCAATTATACTAGTTTAACTGATTATAACTGATTGGGGGACTGAATTAGACAACTGGAGATAGCTATTTAAGCTCTGATAGTGATTTAGACACTTCCAGTTAGCCATGTAGTCAGACTGAGTTAGTCAATTTGAATTACCTCTCACAGATTCTAATTGTTGGGATATTAATTCCATTGTATTGCATTGTAACAATTATCCAGATTGTATCCATTTACTTTTTTATTAATGAAAGCAATATACAGCTGCAACTCCATTATTGCACTGTTTCATATCATTTTATGAGTAAATTGTTTGTGGAATCTTCTGTAAGTTTTTTCTTGGTCCATAGATTCATGTGAGCTCGATTTTAATAAGAATTAGGTCTCCTAGTCCCTTGGTTATGCTTGATGGACATATTGTTCACTCATATTTAGTGGATTCTTGAACTTGGATAGTGAGATAACATAACACACTTACAAAGGAAGTTTTTATCCTATGTGACATGATGGCTAAACATTAGGTACACATAATGGGGGAGTTGGGTTCTTCATTAGGAGAGGTACTTACCTGGGAGGACGAGTGACATGCACTTGAAGGAGGGAACTTAAACATAAGAGAATGGGATTATCTAACATAAACATTCGAGGTTGGATACTCGACTTGAGGTTGCTTGGGTTGAGGAGCATATTTCATAGAGGTTGGTTGTCTTCCTAGACACATATGCCGAGGATAAGCATTGAAAAAAGTAATTATCTTGAAATACATTTTGAGGATCTCTAAGTACAAGAGGACACGTGACACATATATAGAGGAGAAGGGGAGAATTGGCCTAACATCTTGTTATCACACCATAATGGGGGAGGGCCATTGGGAAAAAGTGAGTCATACTTGGAGGGTGCACCACTTTGGGGTTGGGTAAAACCATAATATGATACTTTTAATCCTTGTATTTTAGAGTGCTCCATGTGGGTTTTCGCTCACCTATTATATATAAAGGCAGGAGAGAGACTTTATAATTAGTCACTATCAATGTACTCATTATTCTATATTTTTAATTTTCTTGTAGAAAACTTGCAAGGAGAACAATCTATGGATTGTGATGTAAAACCTAGAGGAAACATGAAGACGAATGATAAAACTAGGAATGAGTTTGAGTAACTCATAATTTGTATGTCTTGTAGAGGTTGTGACTCTTGTTGTGGAGAAAGAGGATGTAGTTATAGGGTTCCAAGCATAGAGAAGAATTGAAAAGGAGAGATAACACTTTGGGTAGTATTGCAACTTTGTTCTTATTTGATGCATGGATGCTAGGGAATTATTGTGGAGTGCTAAATGAGTAGACTTGATTTATGAGTGGAGGACTCTTGAGCTTGGTGTGTTGCCCTTGGAAGAATACAGGTGTATTTTACTTTTGTTGTTTTGTGAAGATATTCGTACTTTGCGTTGATTCAAGAATTGAAGACCTAGGATTTGAGGAATCAAACATGGATGGACATAAAGACTTGGAGAATCACACTAGGGTTATCTTGTAGGAATTGAACTTGTGTGATGAAATTTGGATAGGGTTTATTTCTGAATGTGTAATCTTAATATTACATGTGTAATGATGTCTAGTACGATGTCATACAATGTCTTATCTACAATTGGAAGGCATAAATACTTCTAATATTAGATAAAATAAGTTATCCCACATGCATCATGGAGTAATATGCTCTTATTAGCATCCATCATATATGGAGGTGGAAAACCATTTATCCCACATGTATTTTTGGATACTATTATTCCATACCTCTTGGTATATAATAGAGTTGAAGGATAGACTTTCGACACATGTTGTGATATTGCATATATTTTTATTGTAAAGTTGTGGAGCATATGTGGGGTGAAACTCTCTTGTGATATTGGAGATTTTTGCAAAATAAAGAAGACCAAACCTTCTCGTGGATGTTTCCCATTTTGGATTTTTACCACGTATATATGGTGTATTGTTCTCGTGTCTCTTATTTCTTAGAGATTATTAATGCTTGTATGGATATAAGGATAGACTAGTGGATATTTTCTATTAATGTGTTGTTGTATGTTACTCATATTCTCAATATTCTAACATGGTAGCAAAGCTAGTTGCTATGCTCTACCTTCTTTGATAATTCTATGATTTTTTTACAAGCAACAATTCGTCATATTTTGAGAGTTGGGTACTCCATATTTTGTAGACTTGGCATCCGATCTATCAAACCCAAATGGTATTTTTCTATATCTATTCATTTTTCTACATGTTTGATATGTTTTCAAACCCTAACCCTCATCATTATTTTGTGGATTCTTTTTTCAACTTTTGCTTGATTCTTTCTGTAGATATATATTAAAATCAGTTATATATACTAACTTTCTATTAAGGATCTATTTGTTTTGCAATATATCTGTATTTTTTTTCCGGTTCTAGTGATTTTTTGTTGCAAATTTCCATGAGGGACAACGTCTGTTTTGCAATTTTTTGAATTTGGACAAGTTTCAAGGAAACTTTAGGGTAATTTGCACTTTATAATATGATAAAGCATAGTTTTTTAGGGGGATTCGTGCCCTATATTCAGTGAGCACACAAAGTTATACCAGGATTCACATATTTTCTTTAGCAAAAGCACAAATATGTATTTTCAACTATTTTTTCATTGAATTCGATTTTATGCTCTTGGTTTGCTGCTACAGGATTAGAGATTCGACTGCTAGTATTTGGTAGCTTTTAGTTTCGATGATAAATTTATAGTTTTGTAATAACGTTTCTTCTATTAACGACAAATCAATTTTTTGCATTTGAGGGTTTCATTATTGTCACACTATGACTTCATAAGTTGCTTCTATTCCTACATTAGTTGGATATAACTATCTCTCTTGGAAGAGAAACATGATTGGCATGCTTAGGAAGACTAACTTATGGATATGAGTCAAAGGTGATCAAATGAAACCAACCGATGCAAAATATTTGGCAATATGGGGATATCGATGTGATCAAGCAAGAGGTCTCATTGGGAAAATGATTTTGGATAGCTTACAAGTACACATTGAGGTGGAGGATAGTCCTATTGGGGAATGGAAAAACATAGCCTCTTTATTTGATAAAAAATGATGATGTTTCTTCTTACTATCTTGAAATAAAATCCATGAGTTAGACCATAAATATTTTTATGGAAAAAAGTCATTTCTTTATGAAATTAGAACTTTTAATGATATATTAAATAATAGTGTTTATGATTACAAGAAAAATTATAATTCTCTTACTATTCTTATTGAGAAAAAGTTACCTTGATTCTTTGATATCTTCATCCAAACTAGGAATAGAGCAATGTAAATATCTAAATGAACTTTGAAACCTAATTTGAAGATTTTTGTAAAGGGTTGATAAATGAGAAATATAGATTAATTTCTAGTGGTCAATAAATCTCTAATGACACATAGTAAAAAGAATCCTAGTAGGAATTTAAAAAGATTTAAACCACATAATAAAGATCAAATTATTCTAATGATGATGCTTCTAACATGGTATCTAATCAAAACAAAGTGTATCATCCTTGTATCCATTGCGGAAAACCCAACCACCCTAAAAATATTTCCTTTAAACGGAGTTGTGAACTCGCGAAAGAAAAGAAGAAGTCTTCCAATGAACAATCGGTCTCCCTGTGTGCCTATTCTGTTCAACCTAGTAAGGCATGTTCTAATGTGGAATGGATTATGGATTATGGTGCTTCTAACCATATGTTTGGTTCAACTTCTTTATTTAATACTTATGACACTAAAAAACACACACAATAGAAAGTCTCTATAAGTGATGGTAATCTTCTTTCAGTTTTAGGATATGGTAGTGTTAATTTTCCTAGTGGTACTTTGGAACATGTGTTTCATGTTCAAGGAATGCCCATCAAATTGCTTTATATTTATCGTGCATGTCAGAAATGTCATAAATTTGAAGGTTAGACTCATAAATGCATGTTAAAAGATATCAAACATAACTTCAAAATTGTTTCTTCTGATCTTGTTGACCATAATGTTAGATTATATAAGTTTACTCGTTTTAATTCAAGCAAAAATATACCTTTTTATTCTTATGTTGCTCATGTTGATGAATAAAGTAAATTATGGCATGAAAGATTAGGTCACTTGAATTATGGTTAAATGCAAATAATGTCTAAAATGGTACTTGGCATACCTTCAATTTCTTCCACTAAAGGTGTTTGTGAAGGTTTTGTGCTTCGTAAACATCATAAGGAAATGCTTGATAAAGGTAAAGCTTGGCGTTCTATGGAACAATTGAAACAATTTCAAAGTGATATTTGTGGTCCTCTTGAAACTCCTTCTTTGTCTCATGTAGTCTATTTTCTTACTTTCATTGATGACTTTAGTCATAAATATTGGCTTTATATTTTANGGGGGGGATTCGCTGAAAACAAATTAAATGCATATTTATCTAAGCATGGTATACACCATTAAAATATTGTTCCTTATACGCCTCAACAAATCAGGGTAGTTTAAAGAATAGAACTTTGGTTGAAATGGTTAGATATATGCTTTATTCTAAATAATTAAATAAACATTTTTGGGTTGAAGCTATTTGTTGTGCTAACTATATCTAGAGTAGAGTCCCTACTATTGGTGATTGAAACACCATATAAGGTTGATTTCGTAGAGTATCACGAAATTGTGCAAATTTTTTAAATTTTGGCCTTTGGTTCTATGAACTAAAGTATTTTGGGGTCCTTATTCTACTTGTTCTGCCTACTCATTGTTATATTTTTGTGATCGAACAAGGGGCCCCTCCATAATAAATTATTAGCTCCATAAAATGAAACACCTTGCATTTGTTTCTTGATTTGTATGATTAAGATGTTGGTTGGAAAAATATAGATGGGGGAGATTATCTCCTTGTGATGAGCTCATGTTTGGTTGGTCAACACTTGAATGTAATTCTATTCAAATGCGAAAAAAAAATGGTATAGAAATTGCTAATGGTTTTGGTTTTTGAACTAATGTGATATTGCATACTCTTTTCATTGATACACTTATCCACATGTATGCTATGCATCGAGGCCAAGGATGTATTTATTTTTCATGTTTTTACTCTTTTCATTGATACACTTGTCCACTTGCATGCTATGCATCGAGGCCAAGGATGTATTTATTTTTCATGTTTTTACTCTTTTCATTGATACACTTGTCCACATGTATGTTATGCATGGACGCCATCGAAGCCAAGGATGTGTTTATTTTTCACGTTTTTACTCTTTTCATCGATACACTTGTCCACATGTATGCTATGCATCCAGGCCAAGGATCAAGGATGTATTTATTTACACTTGTCCACATGTATGCAAAGATCAAAGATAAAAAAATGTATAAAATAAATTTTCATGTTACACTTGTCCACATGTATGCTATGCATCGAGGCCAAGGATCAAGGATGTATTCATTTACACTTGTCCACATGTATGCAAAGATCAAGAATGTATAAAATAAATTTTCATGTTATACTCATAAAAAGTGCATTTTCCACTACCACAATGCATTTCTCTACCTTTTGATATTTTAAGCAAGCCCTAACTCTCACCATATTACCACATAAAGATTGTATGCCTCGTGTACGAGCCTACTCCTTGAGGTTACTTGCTGTATGGTATGTGGAACAAGAGTTATAAAGTGCATAAACATTGGTTGCGTGTTAAATGTGGGATAAATATCTATGGGTAAAATAACGAAATCATGGCCACATAATCTGTTGGATGACCTTTTGTTGGTTGATGACCTGCCCAATGAATTGGCTCGCTACTTTCTTGAATATGTTGATGACTTGACACCCTATGTGTTTAAACTAACATCACTATGCTTCAATTCTAAGTTGTCGTGTGATGTGTCTTGGATTACTAGGTCTACGAATTGATAGCTTGGTGTTGGCGTAAATTCGTGTTAAATGTTTTTCTTCTTAATATTTATTCAACGACTAACATAGTGAATGCATATTGGTCGTTAAGAGGCATGGACAAGATTTTACGTACTATGCATTAAATATGTTCGACCTTGATTAACCGTTGTGATGGAGAGTTGACGAGATTTAAGGTCGGGCATTTACCATGTGTCTTGGGTTGGTGCTGGTCTTGAGCCTTTGGCCACCCTCACTCGCACGCTCTGGAGTATCCATAGAAATTTGGTTTTTAAATGTGATGGTTTCCTGGGATATTGTAATGTGTATGGTACGTTTTTTTTTTTTTTTTGTGGAGATCGAGGCTCATTTCTTAGCGTCATTCTTTGGGTTGTTGTGTTTTGATGGTGGGTAACCTTGCCAAAATTTGAATGGTTAATAGTACCATGCGAATACACTAAAAAAATGGGGGAATTGTTTCAATGACTAGAGGTAGATGCCATCTGAGAGACCTTGGTATAGTATAGCTTCCTATAGGCCCTGTAAATTGGATTTCAGACTTGGTTGAAAGGTATGCACAATATGTTTATGGTTTAACTACATTCTCTACATATCATTTGTTTAATTGAAATTTTCTTGTTGTTTCCCTAGCTAGTGAACCTACTCTTAAATTCCTTCCATCCCTATTGACTGTCACTAGAAAATGATAAAAAGCAAAATGAATTTAGTTTTTTGGTTGCGTTCTATTTTGAAGTTCTCTGAAGTTGAATGCATGATCTCTTGATGGTTTCAAAACATGTATTATCTGCTATGACTATCAATTTGATTTCAATGATTCTGGAAATGCACATATGTATTTTGACATGCCCTTTATCAAGTAGACTATCTTGTTTATGGGCACGTATTTGTTGCTCTTGATAGTGTTCCTGGAACTTATTCTCTATGTGTTACCCCTTAGTGCACTGGTTAATCTCACCCGTCCATTAATTTAACGTTACCTCGAGTTGATTTTCTCTCTGTTGTCGCTCACCCTTGGTGCACTGGTTAACCTCACCCCGTCCATTAATTTAACGTTACCTCGAGTTGATTTTCTCTCTGTTGTCACTCACCCTTGGCTTACCATTTGCATATTGGCACCTCATATTAAAATCGTTGGATCACATGCTGCCTTATATTAGTTTTTGAGGTCGATTTATATATCAATGGGCATTGCTCGGTTTATGTTTAAGGACCTTTGAGCACCTTTGTTTTTATGATGATTGTGGGATTTTGTTCTGGACTAGTTGAGCCTACACTTGGTCAGTTATTGTTATGGGTTGTATTTGGATATTTATGCAGTTAGTTGGGGTATCATTGGTTCCCGTCAATTCTTGCTTAATTGGTCAAAAGTCCCTTGAATCTTGTTATTTATATATGTGAACGATACTCTCTGTGGATTACTAGTTTTGATCTTGTCAATTTGGTTCATAGATTTGTGGATCATTGTGAAAATACTTATGGACAACGTGTTGAGCATTTCATTCGCATATCTATGCTTTGTGGGTTTTAGTCACCTCAAGGATATAATACTTTTGATGGGTTGTTATGTATGTTTGGATCCGAATGAATTTTGTACTAAAATGAATATATGGATAGGTCATGTCAATGCTTAGTCTGTTTGGGTTTTTGAATCACATGATGGATCGTGTATCATTAGTAAGAAATGTCAACCTTAAAACTTCTAACATAGTGAATCCAAAATCCCTTTCTAATAATCACACACATCGTGAAAGTATTCAACAATAGACTGTGTATTAAAATCTAGATACATTGACTTTGTTGAAACATATGTTGGAGAGTGCATCTAATTATAGGATTAATGTTTGTCATGGTCAATTGTGCAAAATGCTTTTCTTCACTTGAATTTTGCAATTTTAACCCTCGACATATGTATGGGAGTTTTTACCTTTTGAGTTATTTTGTTTTAGTTGAAAAATGGTTTCTTGGGATATGATCGATCAATGTATTACTTTTTATGACATTTGCACCGGTGCATCTATCTTGTGAGTTTGTATTTTCATGTGTTGAATCAATTATTGTGTTAGGATTATTATTAATCCTCCCTTTGTCTCCTTTGACCACATAAATTCTATTTGATTAATTTCCCTAGATTAGGAGGTCTCATCACTTCACCAGTGCATGGGGGACATAACTAGTGGATATATGCCACTTAGTGCACCTATATGCATGATCTTTTGATCTCTAGGGATCAATCCCTATTTTATAGGAACCCACTTGGAGTGCCACCAACATTGTCCAACAATTGACTCTAGTAGGTCATCAGTTATCCTTAGTTAAACTCTGATCCCCATCAGTTAGATCACTTCCATTGTCTCTAGCACTAGTTTGTATGATTCAAGGGAATATAGGCGCCTTTGTTCACCCACCCCCTTCAGTTAACTGATTGTAACTGGTTATTAACTATTTTAGTGATATGCAGTTGCAGTAGTTAGCTATAATGGTGATTTCCCCACTCCTAGTTAGCTCTAGGGTCGATCTAGGTTGGTAGATTTAACTACCTGTGTAGGTATTCAAATTATTAATTGATGTTGTATTATGTATTCACCCATAATGTAAATAATCATTAATGGAACATTTCTCATATTGTTATTCAATTATTCTTCTCTTATTTCTCTTGTGCAATCTATGTGAAGACCATTTTTGTCCCAATATCTTCCTGTTAGAATTTAATATGGTATCAGAGCCTGTTCAGACTATTCGAATCTCCCTTAGTTATTTCCAGTGATGCACCAGAAGCTGCCGAGTTTCCACATAAATCTTGCAATCATTTCCTTACTAACTCTGGATTATGTCCATAGAAGTATATGCAGGTGTGACAAACTTTGAACATGTGCTCATTGTTGAAATAGAGGTTGATTTATCTTACACAAATTTTCTTTCTAGTTTTGTGCAGGTATTCATTTCTCTCACTAGAAGCGCAACAATAGAGCATGGATCTATCTAATATAGTAACCTTGACTTCCTTCAATTGCCATGAATGGAAATCAAATATTGAGATACTATTGCGCAACAAAGGTCTCTACAGAGTTACTATGGCCATGGAAATCGAGCCAAATGTAGTTGTTGAGAAAGCAAGGTGGCATAACAGGAAGGATGAAGCTTATGGATTGCTTTGTCTCTCTCTCTCTCTAGAAATTATTTTCCATTTGGATGGCTTGAAAATCCCTAATGAAGTGCGGATCAAAGTTGAATCCCTCTTTAGAAAGCAAGATGATCTTAGAGGACATCGATTGGAGAATGAGTTGATCTCATTGAGACCAAGTGAATTCGAAACCATTGAGGAATTCATCACCCAATTTAAGTCACTAGTTCTTTTGCTCAAGCAATGTGGGATTGAGAAGAAAGAAGAGCAGTTAATCCTCTCCATTCTATCGAAGCTGGGTCTGGAATACTCAGTTTTTGTATCAACATTCTATGCTACTAAGCTTGCAGTTTGAAATTGGAGGATGCCATCCTTGGATGCATTCATAGATTCTCTCACTCAAGAGAAAGTCAAGCCGATTCAAATGGGGACTCTCAAAACCTCGAATGATCATGCACTTTCTGCTCTTGGAAGCAAGAATCTCAAGTCTAAAGGAAAGATAAAAGTGAAGGAAAAAAAGTCAAAGCCAGACTTTGAAGATGAAGGTTCTCACTCTTTTGATGAAGGCTCGAATTCCAAGAAGAAGGGAAACAAGAAAGGAATATCAAAGTTTACCTATTGCAGAAAACCTTCTCACAATTAAAATTATTTCTTTAAGAAGAAATTGGACATCATGAGTTAAATTCTTGAAAGGAACAACATTGATGTTCCAAAATTTGCAAGAAGGGAAAATTATGTTGATCCCTAGGGGCACTGTAACACTATGAAATTCAAAGGTAATGATTTTCATGATTTGGTTTATAGAATAAAGTATGCTTCTGATGTCTCTGATTTTGATACTCATTCTAATATATCCGAATCATATATCTCTTTGTCTCCCCTTGAAAAAATACCTATCAGTCTCCCAGATCCATCTCCTCTCAACACTAGTTTTTTATCACTAGTTTCTGACTTGTCTTCATCCAAATCCTTCGAACTCCATTCATATTCTTATTTCTATGATTTATAAGATGATTTACAGGATTATAAGCTGGTTATGGCACCTATTCCCCACCCATTTGATACTCAGAAGACCCTACAACTCCCAAATTCCCCAGTTAGTAAACTCGACAATTTCATGGTTCCCTATACTGTATCACTTGTGAAATTTGTTATCATGTCTTTGTTTTCTGTCATTGGTTGGTTTTAATTATCATTGTATATATGTGGGCTTCTGTCAAAAGAATTTGGGTCTGATAACCTTTATTAGGTCGAATTTTTATATCCTTATGCTCACCATTTTATATCCTTATCCTTATTACTAGTTGCAACTACTAATCACAATTATCAATGTAGACTAGTTGCACCTAGTTTTCCTACTGTGGCTCAACCAGATTTTGGAGCCACTATACCTTGGTTGTTTTCTGCTCCATATGACTTAATTTATGATATATCATAGCCTGATAAGATATATTATAGAATTAGAAAGGTTTCACATCATTTTGGAAAGAAGGTTCATGATCGGGTTCACCATTATGCATCTACACTAGAAATTGTGCCTGGCGATTTCATGGATGTTCTTTGGTTAGGATATGATTGCATAGATCTCCTTTTCATCTTTGATTTTATGTTCATATCTGAAATTTTATGTTGTAACATCAAGAAACATTCATATAATTCTCCTTCATCACCAGAATATGAGCTTCAAGGGGCTTCTCCTCATGCTTTTTTTCTACACAGCATTGAAAAACTCATACATGATCAAGGTATCTACATAAACTCTACAAAGTTTTTCACCAAGAAGCAGTGCATCCATATTATTCAAGTGAAGAACAAGACATAGTGAAGATATTCATTTAAATTATGTGCCATGTCCATTTTTGAGGAAGGGTTTTCCCCATGCGGTTTTTCCTTTTTCCTCATTTTACATGGATAAATAATTTTTACATTTAGATTGTAATGGGTGACCTTTGGTCTTAGTTACCAAGGCCCAGATAGTCCAAAGTTAGGATCAAAGGGGGGTGTTAGGATTATTATTAATCCTCCCTTTGTCGCATTTGACCACATTAAGTCTATTTGATTAATTTCCCTACCTTAGGAGGTCTCATCACTTCACCAGTGCATGGGGGACATAACTAGTGGATATATGCCACTTACTGCACCTGTCTACATGCATTTTGGAGCTCCAAGGATAAAAACCTATTTTATAGAAACCCACTCAGAGTGCCACCAGTAGTGTCCAACAGTTGACTCCAGTAGGTCATCAATTATCCTTAGTTAAACTCTGATCCGCATCAGTTAGATCACTTCCAATGTCTCTATAACAAGTTTCCATGATTCAAGGGAATATAGGCACCTTTGTTCACCTACCCCCTTCAGTTAACTGACTGTAATTGATTGTAATAGGTTATTAACTATTTTAGTGATCTACAGTTGCACTAGTTAGCTATAATGTTGATTTTCCCGCTCCTAGTTAGCTCTAGAGTCAGTCTAGGTTGGTAGATTCAACTACCCTTGTAGGTATTCAAATTATTCATTGATGCTGTATTATATACTCACCCATAATGTGAATAATCATTAATGGAAGATTTATCATATTGTTCTTTAATTATTCTTCTTTTATTTCTCTTGTGCAATCTATGTGAAGACCATTTTGGTCCCAAGATCTTCCTGTTAGAATCTATTATATTGTTTTGGTTAATTTAGTCTGTAAGGTTTCATTTGATTAACGAAACAAAAGTAGGGTTGAATCGATCTGTTTTAATGATTAAGTTGTGATTACATGGTGTTTTTGGAACTGAGTTGGCAATGATAATTATACATGCAGTTTTGATTGTTTACATATTGTTTCAATGAAAAATATTTTGAAAATATCCTGTTGACTATTTGAGGTAGAGAAGTATTATGGTGCAGTGATAGTTTGAATAACTCAAATGTCACTGTTTAAGGAGTTATACATTTGATGGCGTTTGAGTACCTCTTTTCATTTGTTTTTTAGAATGTGGAAATACTTGTGCATCTATCATCTCCTTATATATTTCTCCCATTTAAAAACCATTATTATTCTATTAATATACTTGATACATAATGTTACCTCTCCATCCCATATATATAGGTTGTTTTCCTTAAATTACCTTCAACTTTACCCTACCCTACAACAAGATTTTTGGTGACTAGGGAAACCCACTTAAGTGGGTCGCAGATCTAAATGCACAACAAAATCACAAATGCACTCCCATAAAGAAAACATATAATCAAAATTTTGACACCAACAAGAATCAAATAACATAATTTTGTTAATAATCATGGTGAATTCCCTTATTAGAGGTTCTTAATTGGTCTCTTATTCGATTGTATTCAACTTTAACATAATCAACCACTTACCAACAATCCTCATTTCCTCCTTGCCTCAATATGCATTTATAATATCTTTCACCATCTCAATTTCTTTCTTAAATATTCTTCTGGAAGCATCTGGGTGTTTCCCTTCTTTAGTTATTGGAATTTAATGCTTCACCTACATCCTTCTTAGCGGACCATGCCACTTTAAGAATCCAACAATAGACATAAATTTTGCATTAAATTCTCCAACCACTTCTTCAATTGCATGTATTTTGGTGCCTCAGTTTCTTCTAGTCATGGAAACCCATAGTCAAATGCTATCCTCAATCCCTTCAACATATCCTTGTTGTAACTTGACTAGTCCTTGTTAGTGCCTTTTCCCGTTAGCTAATCTTTCAACCACTTCTCATCTCACAAGCGAGTCTTCCTTGAATTATTTCCATCCCTCATGATATTTAATTGCCCTTTTGTTCTCACCTAGAGGTCATCAACTCTCCTCCAGAAGTATCTAGTTGTCTACCTTCAACTGTTAATCTTGGGGCCCGATGACCGTACATCAATAATTTCAGGTATGAAAGAACCATGACCCTAGTTCTGTTCTTCTAACTAAGCCTTCATCCTTTCATATTCTTCTTCTGAAATCCAAGTGTCTTCTTCCAAACTCATTTCCTTCCATCATATCAAATATTCCTTATTTTTCTAGCTTCTTGTTCGACCAACTTCCCACTCGTTGAGCACTTCAGTAATTTCCTCTATTGATAGTTTTGGCAATTGGTCCTGCAAATTGATGGTCGAATCACCTCCACCTTTTTATTCTTTTTCATACTTATACAAGTTGGAAATGTTAAAAACTGGCAAAATGTCTAACTCTTCCAACAACTCCAATACATAAGCATTGTTATAAAGTTTCTTCAATATTTTGCATGGACCAAGTTTCTTCAACTTTAACTTATTGAATGTTCCCCTTAGAAACCTCTCCTTCCATAGATGCACATAGACTAAATATCCCTCTCCAAATGCTTATGGTCATCTCTTTATGTTGAATCGTAGCTTATAATTGATGTTACTATTCTCCAATTGATTTTGAACCTTTTCATGCGCTTATTTCATGTGTTTGGAAAATGATTCTGCGTATGCACTCTTCTGTGTTCTAGTCAATGACTACATCAAGTTGGCTAGTCGACGTGGAATTCAACCTTGCACGATATGTAATGGACTCAATCCAATCGACCTGTTTACTAAATTACTATATGCAAAATGTGCCCAAGAAGTCACATTCTCCCATTTGTTTGGTTGATCAACGGTTAAACATCTCATTAAATTTCCTAAAATTTTGTTCATGACTTTAGTTTTCCCATAAGTCTACAAATGGTATGAAGAACTAAACTGCAACCATGTATCCAAATTATTCCCCATGGTTCTATAGAAATTCCCCATGAATTTAGTATCTTTGTCCGAATTTATGCTCTTTGGAAATCCATGCATTCTCACTATCTCTTTGAAAATAAGACCTCTACGCATGTGGCATCACTCGTCTTCTTGTAGGTAATAAAATGTGTTGTGTTTTAAAACCCGTGACTACCACAAATATGGAGTCATTACCTTGTTGTGTCTTGGGAAATCCCAAAATTAAATCCAAGCTAATATGTTCCCATAGAACCTATGGTACAAGCAATGGTGTATAGACTTCTGTAGTTTGACTTCACCCCTTGGCATGTTGCCAAATTTTGCAATGCTATTTCCATCTCTTCATATATTTTTCCAATATTAGCCAATAGTATTTTCCCTTCAACCAATGCCTTGGTCTTTTCCATGCCAAAATGACCTCCTAATCCACCACTATGCAGTTCTCTTATCAAATTTTCATGAATTGACCCTCTTGGAATATAAAATTGATGTCATTTGAACATGTATCCATCTTGAATGAAGTAGTCCACATACTGATTTCTTTCGACACTCCGTTGCTCTCTACATTCTTTCCATGATTTTCAAAAATATTTTTCAACTTCATAATCGACCTTCATTGATTTCAACCCATTTGATTGAACAATCATTGTGTTCAACAATGAAACCCGCCAACTTAACACGTCATTAACATTATATGGCTTGCCTCACTTATGTCTCAACACAAAGGTATAAATCCATAGGAACTCGACCCATTTCATTGGTCTAAGTGTTCAAATACCTCAGAGCCTAATGGTCAGTAAACAAAACAAATTCATTTGGAAACACATAATGTCTCCATTTCTTCAATACTTGAACAATAACATAAAATTATTGGTCATAGACTGCATATTTTTTCTTGTCCTTGTCCAACTTTTCATTGAGAATTATGCATTTGGTCGGCCTTCCTAGATTAACATTGCTCCAATTGTTGCTACACTAGCATCACAACCGACTTGAAAAACTTTGTCGAAGTTCGTGAGAGTAAAAAATGGTCTCTTTGGCACCTTTTGATTCAACTTATTAAATTCTCTCTAAGCTTATCCAGTCCACTTAAATTGTCCTTTCTTCATGCACATTGTCAATGGTACACATATTCGACTAAAATATTTAATGAACTTCCCATAAAATCTATCAATTCCATTAAATATTCTTACCTCGAAAGCAATATTTGGCACATGCCACTCCAAAATAGCTTTGACCTTCTTAAGGTCCATTTTCAGTCCTTGGTGGGAGATGATGAAACCCAAATAATTAAATTCCTCTTTCATGATGGAACACAATGGATTTACCAACTATTTCTCTTGATGCAATCTCTGCAACACTTGCCTCGGGTGAACCAATTGTTATTCTTTATCTCTACTAAAAATCAAAATGTCATCCAAATAGACAATAGAAAACTTTCCCAAGAAATGCTTCAATACTTCATTCATCAACCTCATGAACTTACTAGGTGCATTGGTCAGCCAAAATGAAATAGCTAACCATTCATACAACCCTTCCTTCATCTTAAAGATTGCATTTTCCTCATCCCTTTCTCTAATTCTTATTTGATGATATCCACTCTTTAATTCGATCTTGATGAAGTACTTTTCTCCACTCAAATATTCAATTAATTTATTCATCCTTGGTAATGGAAACCTATACTTAATTGTAATCCTATTGAGGGCCCTTGAATCGGTGCACATCCTCCATTATCCTCCTTTCTTAGGCACTAGCATAGCTAGTATTGCACACAGGCTCATACTTTCTTGAATCAGACCTTTGTCCAAAAATTCTAGGACCTATTGGTTCAGTTCAACATTCTTAGTCATCGTCATCCTATCCAATGACTTGTTTTACATACTAGAACCTGGAACCAATTCGATCTTGTGGGAAATTCTCCTTACTGGTGGGGATTTCGACAAATGCGCACTGGAAACTATCTCCCTAAAATCAGTTAACATCTTTATTAATTTAGTCGGGATACCTTCTGTTGGAATTTCCATGCTTAGCCCTTTCGGAATGATGTCAAAACAACCATGTTGCTTTTTTTCCTCCATGAATTCTTTAGTTGAACACAACACAATTCTTTTCTCTCAATAGTTATTCTCACTCCCCTTGTCACTCCTATCTTTTGTTAGGGAATCAATCAAGTTTTCTTGCTATCTTTTACCACTCAGACAAATTTTTTATGGACATCATACATCATATTTTTGTCATACTTCCATGGACACCCAACAACATATGACAAGCATCCATGGGTACCTCATCACACAACATACTATCTTAAAAGATACAAATTTTCAAATTTATCAAGAATTGTCCAAGCACCGTAAAATGATGTCCTTTCTACAACCATGAAACTATATAGTCTATTTAGATGTGTTCGACACTTCAGACCCAAATTCTCTATGAATTCAACCGAGACTAGATTCTTGGGATTTCCTCCATCAACTATCATGGAACAACACCTATCTCCAATTTTGATGATGGTTATGAAGATATACTTCCTTTGCACTAGTAAATTCTCATCCTGTCGAGTAGGTTGTAACAAAGTCCTTCTGGTCATCATATTTCTGCCTCCCTCGAGATTGGATTCATTGAACTATCCTCAACTGTCAAACAAGTCCTACCTTCAACTTTGTTTGTATTTTCCTTCCCTATTGCATGCAATTTTTCTTGGCATTCATATGATTTATGGCCCAATTCTTAATATTTAAAGAATACTACTCTTGGTATATTGGAATCTCTTCCTCTAAAATCTCCTCTTGTACCCAATGCACCTCTTCCTCTAGGGATTTCACTACCCCTTTTATAATATGGTGCATGATTTCTTGTAGAGCTCTCATCTCTCTTGACTTCACTACTTTATTCTATCCTTATCCCACTACCCTGTCCTTTTGTGGAAATAAAATTTCCACCTCTTCCTTTAACAACAATATTTCCTTTGGTTTTAGAGCCCATCTTGGTGAGAATTTCCTCAACTTTTAAGGATAATTGGTAGTCCTCTTTGACTATTTTGAACCTTGACAGGCTCAATTAATCTCGAATAGCATATTTCATTCCATTGGCATATATTTCTACAATTTATTCACCTTCATATGTTTGTCGTGACCTTAAGGACACTATGTAGAATTATTAAGTGAATTCTTGAACAATCAGCTCATTTTTCCTTAGGTTGTGCAATTTTTTGAATAGGGTTATCATGTAATTATTGGGAAGAAATTTATCCTTCAACTTGGCAACCATTCTATCCCAAGTTTTAAATTTATCCTTTCCTTTATTAACTCTGTCATCCTGCACATTGTACCATCACAATGAGGCATGAAGTTTCAGCTTCAAACAAGCCACTTTCACCCTTTTGGGGTCTTCAATATGCTCCATATCAAAATATTTTTCCATATCTCTAATCCAATATATCGGTTCTTCAGGATTAAGAGTCCCCAAGTAAGTAGACACTTCCATTTTGGATCTACACCCCATTTATGACAAAATCTTCAATAATATGTTTTTTGGCTCTTCTTTTTCTTCCTCAACAACATTTTCATCAATTTCTTCATCAGTATGGTCAAGGGTTTCACTAGTGAACCCTTTCTGTTGTCCTCTCTTCACAACAACCAACTCATTTTTTAGACTTCTCATTGTTTGGACGCATTCCTCAAATGTATCATGGTAAATGGTCACTCCTGCACCTACTTGTGTCCTTTTTCCTCTACCATGGACATTAATACCCCTTTGAGTTATTTCTCACCTCAATAGACCTATTCAATTACTCTATCTAACTGCAAGTGGATTCTTCAGCACACCCTACAACTCTATCCAACTGTACTTGGAGTTTCTTTCTCTCTTCTCGTAATATATTCCTTCTCAGATACCAAACTAGTAACTAGTGCAACCTGCCTAAGCGGTTCACAGATCAAAATGCACAACAAAATCCCAAATGGACACCCACAAAGCACATATATAATCACAAATTGACACCAAAAATATCTTTTTATTAATGCATAGAATCAAATTACATAACTTTGTTTACAATCATGGTGAATTCCCTTATTACGGGTTCTCAATTAGTCTCTTAGTCGATTGTTCTTCAACTTTAATAAAATCAACCACTTGCCAACATCCCACCTTCCTCCTTTCCTCAATCTATATTTATAATCTCCTTTGCCACCTCAATTTCTTGTTTAAATATTCTTCTAGAAGCCTCTGGGTGCTTCCCTTATTTAGTTATTTCCATTCATTGCTTCACCTAAAACCTTATTGGTGTACCATTCCATCTAATGAATAAAAAAAATACTATAACTTCTACATTAACAACTCCAACCACTTCTTCAACTACGTGAATTTATGTGCCTCAGATTCTTCTAGTCATCATGAACCATAGTACGATTCTGTACTCAATCCATTTAACTTTGCTTTGCTGTGATCCAACTAGTCCTTGTCAGTACCTTTGAACATCGATCAGTCTTTCTACCACTTCTCATCAATCAATCTACCTCGACTGCTTTCCATCCCTCGTCGATTTCGACTTCCCTTTTTTCTCCCCCGGAGTTCATTGAATCTCTTCCACATGACTCCAGTAATCTACCTTTGATTGTCAAACTTGGGAAATAATGCCCTTACATCAATTTTTTTTCATGATGATGAATGCATGTATATTTTGAGAGTTATTAAAGAGGAATGAGTGGTTGGGAACATCTATTGGTGCATTTTTGAATGTTGGGTTACTTATGTGCATAATCCATGTTTTATTCTTTTGTTTAGCAAGTGGTAAACATAATTTCTTGTTTGATGTTTTGATTAGATGTCATGTGTACAAGTTTAATGCTTCATTGGATTTTAGATAATGAGATTTCACAATAGGGGATATAGAAGGTCTAGAAGGGGTAGAGGCCATATGGACTAGTTTGTTTGGAAAAAAGGGAGAAGGAAGAGGGTGAGATTTTCTATTCACTTTGATGTTGATTCAATTGAGTTCTTTGAGATATCCCAAACAAGTCATATTTTTCTGGGAGCCCCTCCAGTGCAACCTCCTTCACCTAGGCCTCAACATCCATTATAACCACACCCAAGTATAGTTGAGATGTCACCAGATCCCCCTATGCACAATGATGGGTGGGATTACAATCCCCCTTGTCCTTGAGGACACGTGACTAGTAGGGGGAGGCCTAGTCCAAAACATTCAGTTCATCCATTTATTAGTATTGCATCCTCTAGGAAAAAATTAAAATCACCTCCTGAACTTTAATTTGAACCTCATGTTAAGAATCCCAATGACCCATAACACCCATGCAGTGAAGTCCCATGCCTTGTGAATGTAAAATTTAAAGAGATCCTAGGGGCTTCTTCTACGAGTTCTAGTGGGCATAGTGATGTGAGCTTGCATTGGGTTACCCCTAGGCCTGAGATTTCATTATAGGATAAGCATCTTGAAATTTCTTAATGCTTATTTATATCTGTAGATATGTGAAATCTCATTGGTTTTCTTCCAGGATTGAAATCTATTGCCAAGGTGTGCTCTATGGGACTTCATGACACTGTTTATATTTTCAAACTTGTTTTGACTTGGTAATGGAGTTCTAGACTTACGAGAATATTTTGAATTTTTTTGGGTAAAAATACATGAAACATTTAGAGGTGTTTATGGTACATATGGTTTAAGATATAGGATTGATATAGATATAGACACATGTTCATATGTTTTTGTTGTGTCTATGTATGTGGATGTTATGATCATGAAAGACAGTCATGCATGGCTATATTTACTTTAGATGTTATGATGCATTAATATGGCATGTTTTTGTTTCATAAGTGATGATGTGGGAGACATAAGAAGGTTGTTGCCATATCACCAGGAATCCATCCCTTGAGATACAAATAAACAGGAAAGGAGGGCCCCTTTTTTGGATTCATTCTTAACTGTTGTGTCTGGAATCTGTTCCCCTAGTATTTGATCTTTTCGTATGCTTGAGGTCATTTAATGTGGTTTTATTTCTATTTGGCCAATTGGAATTAGATGGTTAAACCTTTTCAACCTGTTAGTTTTTTCAACATTAAGCTAGCATTATTAGGATCTTTAACTGAGAGAATAAAAAGCACAACAATCAAACACAAGAGACAATGAACACAATTTTTTTCCTCGGGGAAACCATAAATGAAGAAAACCCCACATATTCCTCAGAGATAGAATCAACACCAAAATATAAAATCCCAAAACAGTAAGTGATCTCCCGATAGCAGTAACCTTCTTCTTATCTAGCCCAAGTGTCTTCTCCTTCCTCAACTATGCACTACACTTGAGTGTGTATGTGATGTATGTTAAATAGAGAAGTCACCACTCTATTTATACTGCTTCCCGGCATGACTAAAACCCTACTAGGGCCGACTTCACTAAGTGAGTCTAATAACCCTAGTGCCTCGGAACTGCGGGGACTTTAACCCTTAGACAATAGGAGAGTTACCCACAATGACTTGACATGACTTGTTTACATTATAGATCTTCCCGATCAA
Organism: Pseudotsuga menziesii; assembly: GCA_001517045.1. Taxonomy (NCBI): domain Eukaryota; kingdom Viridiplantae; phylum Streptophyta; class Pinopsida; order Pinales; family Pinaceae; genus Pseudotsuga; species Pseudotsuga menziesii. Next base: position 644,026 of record LPNX010408559.1, on the reverse strand, counting down.
AACATTGGGGCATGAAATCATGACTCAATTAAATAATAGACACATCCTATAATAAACATTGAGTTACAAGACATTAGATACATAGATGAATACATTCTGAAGTTACAAATACATCAACACTCCCTCTTAACTAGGAAGGTATTCTTTCAACACAATTTTTAGCACTAGTCGTCTTCTCTGTATCGACTGGATCATCTCGTCATCTTCATCTTCAAGTCTTCAAGTATTCTTTGTCTTCAAGTCTTCTTCATCTTCAAATCATCATCTTCTTCAAGTCTTCTTCATCATGAGATCTGCATCATCACGACTACTGGATCATCATTGCTGGATCGTCATATCATTTGGATCATCACTAGATCTGGATCGTCATCAAGTCTGGATCATCATCACATCTGGATCATTACTTGATATGGATCATCATCAAGTCTAGATCATCATCACATCTGGATCATCACTTGATCTGGATCATCATCAATTCTGGATCATCATCACATGCTATCTCAGAATGGTGCTATCTTGATTCTTCTCATCACAGGAAGTTCTACAGAGTCAATCTTGTAGGCCTACCCTTCATGTAGGTCTTCATCAGTGCTTATATCTGACACTTAAGTCAGAATGGCCCACCCAGCTCTTACATCTGACCTCATCTTGTCAGAAAGGCATGCCCAACACTCACATCTAAACTCATCTTGTCAGAAAGGCCCAGCACTCACACCTGACCATGTGTAAACACATCGCGCCATAATGGCTCAACACTTATATCCGATCATGTGAAAGCACATCGCATCGGAAAGGATTTGCACTTACATCTGACCCCATCTTGTCAGAAAGGCACAACACTCACATATGATCACGTGTAAACACATCGCGCTAGAATGGCTCAGCACTTATATCCAACCTCATCCTGTCAGAAAGGCTCTACAATTACATTCGACCATGTGTAAACACATCGCATCAAAAGGGCGTGCACTCACATCTGATCATGAAGGAATTAATCCTATCATCGCATTAGAATGGCCCCCAATCCCAGACTGAGCTACCTGATAACTGACCAGGTGCCTCCATTCTCCCAGAGAATGGCAGTTGCCCTTACATTTGACCTACTCGTCAGAATGGCCAACACTCACATTTGACATGGGAGGAACTTAATCCTTTAGCCATGATAGAATGGTTCAGTCCTTACATCTGATCAAGTGGGAACACATCCCTCTTTCATATAAGAATGGCTTCTCAGTCCTAGACTGAGTTTTCCTGGTAACTGACCAGGTACCTCCATTCCCAGAATGGCAACAACCCTTATATCTGATCACTTAGGAACCAATCCTACAATCACATCAGAATGGCTCAGCACTCATATCTGACATGTAAGGAACCAAATCCTCTCACCATGATGGAATGGCTCAGCCCTTACATCTAACCATGGAAGGAAATTAATCCTCTCCCATGTTAGAATGGCTCATGGACTCATCACTTCCCTTTGGAGGGAACCTCGATCTAGAGAACACCAAGCTTCTCCCTAAAATACTCAAACTTCACCCTGTCCAATGGCTTCATCAACACATAAACTATATGATCATCCATCGCAACATACTGGAGATTCACTACTCCCCTCTGCACCATATCCCTGATATAGTAATACTTGATCTTGATATGCTTTGACTTGTCATGATTCACTGGATTCTCTTACAAGTTCACGCAACTCTGGTTGTCACAATGTATATAAGTAACATCCAACTGGAGATCAAATAAATCAAACAGTAGTTTCCTCAGCCATACTACCTCACAACTAGCTGAACAAGCTGCAACATACTCTGCTTCAGTTGTACTCAGTGCCACACAGGATTGCTTCCTACTAAACCAAGAGATCACACATGATCCCATACTGAAGCAACACCCTGAAGTGATCTTCCTATCGATCGCACTGCCTGCCCAATCTGAATCAACATAACCCTCCAAGTTAATCTTCTAATTCACCTCATACTTGAGCCCATAATAAACTGTACCCCTCAGATACCTCAGAATATGCTTTGTAGAAATCAAGTGAACATTTCTCGGATCTGTCAGGAACTGGCTCAAGGTGTTCACAGCAAAGCAAATGTTTGGTCTCGTGTTTCTCAGGTACATCAAGGACCCAATCATCTGACAATACATCGTAGCATCAACCGACTCTGATGAAGCATCACTCAATAGCTTCAGGTTCGATGCCATAGGTGTGGCCATGTCTTTGCAGTCCATCATCCCAAACCTCTTCAGGATCTCTACTGCATACTTCCCTTGTCCAAGGGAGATTCCATCTGCACTCTGCCATACCTCCATGCCTAGGAAATAATGCATCATACCTAAGTCCTTCATTTCGAACTTGGAAGCAAGCTTTCTCTTCATATCAGCAATCAACCCATCCATACTTGTCACAAACAGATCATCTACATATAGTAGGAGAATCAATGGGTTTCCATATTCAACCTTGTAGTATAGGTTGGAATCTGCTTTACTCTTGGTAAAGCCCAAACTGGATAGAAAGCTATCAATTCTACCGTACCAAGTCCTGGGTGCCTGTTTCAAACCGTACAAGGCTTTGTTCAATCTACACACATGAGACTCTCTGTCATGTGTCTCAAACCGAGTGGTTGTTCTACATACACTTCCTCTTCCACTACACCATTCAAGAAAGTAGTCTTGGTGTATCTTCCATTCATCACTGCAGCCAGAGCTAGTACTAATCTAATGGAAGTGTATCTAGCTATAGGTGCAAAGGTTTCTTCATTATCTATTCCTTCTTTCTAAGAGAAACCCCGAGCCACAAATCTTGCTTTATATTTTTCAATGCTACCGTCTGCAGCATGCTTGATCTTGTATATCCATTTGGAAGTCACAACTGACTTCCCTTCTGGTCTTGGGACAACATCCCAAACATCATTCTTCATGATCAATTGGTACTCTTCGATCATAGCATCCTTCCATTCTTTCTGTCATGCCGCTTCTTCATAACTGGAAGGTTCTTTATCAATGAAATCACATAGTAAAGCTACATACTCGGAGCAGGATCTGGTCCTCTTTCTTTCTATGTGATTTTCTTCTGGAGCCCCATATCTTTCCGACCTTGGATAATTTCACGTACCCAAACATGTTTCCTCTTATGAGGATTCTTCTCCAGAGATGGATCTACAGGTCTTTGTGGTTCTTCAAATTCTCGATCTTCTTCTTGAGTTTCTTCATTCATGGTTGTATCATGAATTTTGGGTACTTCTACTTCTTCAGGTTCTTCAGCAGGTCTCTTTCTGGATTTGTTGTAAGTTGTGTCTTCATCAAATGTCACATCCCTGCTGATGTCAATCTTCTTGTATCCTAGGAAATATATTCTGTAAGCCTCCGAGCTTTCATAGTATCCCACAAATATACCCTTCTTTCCTGAAGGATCTAATTTTTTTCTCTTCTGAGATGGCTGAATTCTGGTTTCTTGCCGGAGAAGACTTCTTCAGGAGTCTTGTTCTTGACTACTCTATGTGGAGTATGGTTCTGTACATACACCGTTGTTCTGGTAGCTTTCGCCCAAAGATGCATAGGAAGATCTTGATCATGAAGCATAGCTCTTGCAGCTTCCATGATAGTTCTATTCTTCCGTTCTGCAATCCCATTCTGTTGTGGATTATAAGGAGTGGAAAACTCCCTCTTAATCCTTGATTCTTTACATATCTTTTTGAATTCATTCGAAGTGAATTCTCCGCCATTATCTGATCAAAAGGTCTTGATCTTCTTTTCAGTGTGATTCTGGATCAAGGCTTTGAATTCCTTGAACTTACTGAATAATTCATCTTTGTTCATGAAGTAAACCCATGTCTTCCTAGAAAAGTCATCAATGAAAGAAACATAGTATACATACCCTCTTAGTGCGCTTGATGACATAGGACAGCATACATCAGAGTGGATGATTTCCAAGATTCCTTTTGCTTTTCTTTCACTACTTGGAAAAGTCTTCTTTGTGTTATTTCCTTTTGCACATCCTTTTCAGACCCCATCATGTTTTGCTGGTATTTCTGGAAGAACTTCAACAAATTTGCTTGCAAGAGGTAGTGCTCTGTAATGCACATGTGCAAGCCTTCTATGCCAAAGTTGATTTGGCTCTACTATGTCATGGACCAAGGCTTGTTCTGGATGGCCCTTCAATTTGTACAAACCTCCTTCTTGTTCACCAATCACTATTGCATCATCAATAGTCTTTCCTTTTGGCCACATGATGACTTGACCATCTATGAATGCAACCCTCATTCCTTTTGCATCTAATGCTGATATGGAGAGAAGTTTCTTCTTGATTCCTGGCACAAACAATACTTCCTTCATTGTCATAGACTTTCCAGAGTCCAGCTCATAGAAATATTTCCCACTACCTTTAATTGGATACTGGTAGTCATCTCCTAGCTTCACCTTGTGAGGTGATTCATGTTCTAAGAGTTTCACAAAGGATTCCTTGAATCCAGTCATATGTTTGGAAGCCCCACTATCTATAAGCTATTCATCACTTCCATGAGTAATGTTTCCCGTGAGATCAGAAATCAAAACATATTCATCCTCGCTTGAAGAATCTTCACTTTCATATTTGGTTCTCTTCGATGAAGGTTCATCATCCTCTGCAGCATGAGCATGATGTCTTCTTTTGTTTCCCTTCTTCTTGTGAGAGATACTTTTGTTCCTAGGACAATCTCTAGCAAAGTGTCCTTTTTCATCACATGTATAACAAATGAGCTTAGACTTATCTCTAGGTTTTCTAGAGTTATTCCTTTGATGAGAGTACTTACTTCTGTGATGGCTGGATCTGGGTTTCTTGGATTGTACTGTGAGAGCTTGATCTTCACTTCCCATCTTCTCTTCTCGAGCCGCTATCTGAGCTTCTTCTTGAGAACATTCTTCCCACAGTCTGCTGAACTTGACTAACTTATTTCTAGCACAGATCCCTTGAATGAAAGAGTCCCATGTCCTAGGGAGACCATTCAAGGTGCTCATCACAATTTCTGCATTCTCCACTTCTTCATCTATTGCTTCTAATTGTTCCTTGATCTGATAAACCCTTGTGAAGTAAGACTGGATGGTCTCTGCATTCTGGATCTTCACATTCTTCAGTTGATTCCTTAGAATCATTTTCTGGTTTATGTTCTTCCATTCAAACAATTTGGTTAGGGCATCAAACATAGCTTTAGGTGTCTTGAGAGAGGACACCTGTGGGATAAGGTGATCCTTGATAGAATCAGCAATGATCTTGTTTTCCATAACCAACTTCTTATTATGTAATGCCTTAGCCTCATCTCCCTCTGGAATTGGAACCTCCTCATTGATGTAGGAGTCCAACTCATTCTCTTCCAGCACCAAGGAGATCCTATACTTCCAAGCTCGGAAGTTATCAGCTCCCTCAAGCTTTTCATCAAGCTTGGTATGATGAGACATATTAATTGAGAACCTCAAATGGAAATACAAAAGATTTAGATCTTACCAAGTCAAGATGTCGGATTTGGATTTGGAGCTGAAATCCTGCAGTACTGGTTCAGGAGCAAATTAGGGTTTTGCTTTTTCGGAGTTCTGTCCAACCAAATTCTTTGAAATTGATCCCTAACTTCGATTTTGGGGAGGAGATCAATCCAGGCCTAGGCTCACTAAAAAATTCCTCTGATGTGAAAAGCCCTAATTTTCAGCAGTAGTGTGGGGTCCAAAATCGAAAAACTTTAGAATTGGATTCTGCTTCGACAGAAAGATGCGCCCTAAGGAGGAGAGTTACTCCACCTTAATTTTGTTTAAAATCTGTGGAGGAAGGTCCACAAAAATAGGAAGCCCTAGTTCCCACAGTTGCACTATGTCTTCTTCTCAGGTTAGCTCTGATCCCATGTTAGTTTTTTCAACATTAAGCTAGCATTATTAGGATCTTTAACTGAGAAAATAACAAGCACAACAATCAAACACAAGAGACAATGAACATAGTGTTTTTCCTCGGGGAAACCATAAAGGGAGAAAACCCCACAACTTCCTCAGAGATAGAATCAACACCAAAATAGAAAAGCCCAAAACAATAAGTGATCTCCCGACGGCAGTAACCTTCTTCTTATCTAGTACCACTGTCTTCTCCTTCCTCAACTATGCGCTACACTTGAGTGTGTATGTGATGTATGTTAAATAGAGAAGTCACCTCTCTATTTATACTGCTTCCCGACATGACTAAAACCCTACTAGGGTCGACTTCACTAAGTGAGGCTAATAACCGTAGTGCCCCGGAACTACAGGGACTTTAACCCTTAGACAATAGGAGGGTTACCCACAATGACTTGACATGACTTGTTTACATTATAGATCCTCCCGATCGAAACATCGGGGCATGACATCATGACTCAATTACATTATAGACACATCCTGGAATAAACATCGAGTTACAAGACATAAGATACATAGATGAATACATTCCAAAGTTACAAATACATCAACACAACCAACTCAAAGTTACTTAGTTTCTATATTTCCTGGTGGTAAACTATATAAGTGACATCAAGAAGGGATGGGAGGGTTCCAAATATTACACTTTCTATGGTATACTATGAGCTAGTTTCTTAATATTTTGTCATTTTTTTTCCAATTGCACTAGAGTGTTAGATTCTAACTGTTCCATTGATACCATGGTTGTGATTAGATGGAAGAAAAGGGATGCTAAGGGATGATGTCATTTGTTTGAGGTATATTATATCATTAATTTTTTTATTGATGTTGAGATTTATTTATTCTCCATTAGCTTGTCTAATTGGTTGTGTGGTTGCAAGAATAATACCATCCTACAAAAGTAACCACCGAGGGACTATTACAAATTTGTCAGTTCTTCTTTTTATTAATTGTTATCCATGAAATGACCAAACGATTTCAGAAATGCTAGTCGTATGTGCAAGAGTAATTCCTTTAGGATTTCGTAGAAAACTGAAGGAATGTTGATACTGTACTTTGGTGTACATGATGAAAAAAATTATCTTTAATGAGAAATAAAGTTTTCTTCACATCCATATTTTGAACTTTTTGTTTCACTTCTTTTCATTTTTAAGTATCTTTTCATTAGTTTTTTCTCTAAATGCTATTTATTTAAAATAAAATGTGCATTAGTCACTAAGCAATATTACAGTGTGTTCCTTTATATTTTGTTTATTGTTTATGTTAAGCTTCCTTATCATTTGCAACCACTCATTAGTAGGAAAAAATACTTAAGAGATATAAATGGATTATGTCTAATATGAAGATGTAGTTTAATGTCTCATTACGTGTTTCTACTTATGTTATCATTATTTTAGTTCTTTGGTTCAATGTGTTTATGATTTAAGTGTTGTCTCATATTCCTAACTTCTTATGTTAGTTTGTATCCTTACACTAGACATAGTGATGGTGGTGAGTGGATTGTTTGATATGCTATAAAATCCGGGTCGCATTCTTGTTTCTTCTAGGCCTAGCCAACCAAGAGGTTTAAAAGTTGATATGAGAGATATGAATCTCCTACATCAACATTTTTTGGCAACCATACTAGGGAATTTTTCAATGGTCTTCCAGTCATACATAAACGTGTTGTAGGGCCTATATTTGGTTCTATTTAGTTTTCTACATTATTTGGCATTGTTGTACTGATTTTATGTAACTTCATTAGTTTCTTGTAGTTTTTATCAAGTGATGATATCTTTTAACATTTTATTTAAAATGATTGAGTCATTTACCTTACAACCTGATCAGTAGGGTCAAGTATATATTGCAGGGAAGTTATTAGTTCATGTCATTGAAACAACTAAAGATATGTTTAACACGGTTCATATATTAACCTTTTTTGACATGTTATCCCGATTTTGGTATGATAGGTTAACCCCACTACAACAAGTTGATTAACATTATTGTTGAGTTTAATACGATAATTTTTTCTACTCCACACAAGATTTAAACATGAGTACACTTGTACCTTTATGAATTTAACATCTAGAATACAAATAGACCTACTACAAGGATTTATCGATCAAACTAGTGTCAGTTTAGGCATGCTTAATTCATTTTAGACTATGCACAAACTAGCTAAGGACTAGAAAATTATTGGGAAGTCATCCAATGGGAAAAAATTATAGCAGAACAATGGGAGATGGATTCTAGGCAAGTAATACCCCCTCCTCACGCACCATAGTATCTCATGTTTTATTCCCCTAAAAAATATCATTGCATAAGAGGACAATCCCTTGAGTTTGATTTGTTATTAAAATTTGGGGGAAGAAGGAAGAAGTTGCATAGCTTACGTAAATCCTTGATTCAATATTTTTTGGATTTAAAGGGAAGACCATTATTTAGTGTTAAATTGTCTTCCATGACCCCACCTTATATTAGTAGCAAGATGATATCATGCACAATGCCTTCCAACTTGTTCGGAAGCATGTATAGTGGGTGAAACCCTACTACTTCCACCATGAATCTGGGTAAAGTTATTCATAAATATGGACTCTTCCAATTTGAGGAAGATGTCAACACTCCTTGGCATGTTTAGATACCCCTAAATCTAGGTCCTAAAACCATACCACTGCCAAATTTTAAATATTACTTGCCTAAATTCTTATCCAATGGAACATGTACAATTGACAAGCACATGAACATGTTTTCAAACACTTTTCATAAGATAGGGGAAATACTAATGATGTATGTGTTAAAATAATGTAACCTTAGAAGATATTCTATTTGTATTGTTGTTATTCCTCCTTTAGGAAATGTCACTGATGTAATTGGTCATGTAAGAGTCATTGAAAGTATCAACGTAAGCCTCCAGATATAATTCGAGTCAATAGTACCCATGTGTCATTGTAATAAATATTATTTCGGTATTTTACTAGACAAGTCGGCCCTACCAGGTAGACAAATCGACCCAGTTAGGTTTTAAGTCAAGCAAAGAGTCAAATATAAATAGATAGACGACTCCTTCATTTGGTAGTCACTTCACTCAAGAAATTTATCTAGAGAGAGAAGTATAAGTGTGCTAGAGAGAGAGAGAGATGAATTTTTCTTGGGGTTTTACACTATCTTCATTGAGTTCAACACTGAGTAAGTTTTGTGGGGTTTTCTCCCTTGTGTTTTCCCTAAGGAATATATCTGTGTTATTTATGTTGTTGTGCTTGTTGTTCTTTCAATGATCCTACCATTGTAAATTGTTTTAGAATACCATCTAAGCAATTAAGAAAATTTAACATGGTATCAAAGCCACCATGAAAGGAGACATTGTGCAACTAGGGTTTATTATTCCGAACAATTCCCTCGACAGATCAACAAAAAAAGAGGTCTCACTCAACTTTCCTTAGGAGGGCACGTCTTTCTGTGAAAACATAACTGAATTATGAGAAGTTTCATTTTTGGGCCCGACACTACTACTGGGAAGAACTCAGGATCAACTGTTTTCAAAGTTCCATCATCAATCTCAGGGAAAGGAAGATATTGAATAGCTTTCCTTGGGGAGGCACATATTTTCCACCAATAATCCCTGCAAGTGAGCAGAGCTGAAAATTTAGGGTTTTACAATCAAACCCTAGGTCATTATGAAGAAGGTCAACTAGAAGTAGTTTTCTTCAAGTAAGTATTGTTTCTTATATTTATATTTGAGGTTCTCAAACTGTTAAAGATGACAAACAATAACAAGTTGGATGAGAAGCTTTGGCTGAGAAATTCAAAGCATGGAAGTATAGGATCATGCTCATCCTAGAAGAGAATGATCTAGAAGGATTCATAAAGGAGGAAATTGCAGAACTAGAATGAGATGAAGCAAAGGCAAATCATAAGAAGTATATGATCAAGGCCAAGATTATCATAGCTGAATCCATCAAATATCACTTGATCCCTCAAGTATCTTCAAGGAGAACCAAAGGAGATGTTTGATACCCTATCCATCTTGTTTGAACGAAGAAATATCAATAGGTAGATGACCTTGAGAAATCAACTCAAAAGTGTGAAGGTTCAAAAGTTAGAGACCATGTAATCATACTTCACAAGAGTATCCCAAATCAAAGAGCAACTGGAAGCTATTGGTGACATGATAAAAGAAGCATAATTTGTGATGACCACCTTGAATGGTCTCCCAAGAGAATGGGAATCCTTCATTTGAGGAATATGTTCTAGAATAAAAATGACCAATTTTTGACAGTTATGGGAAGAATATGTTCAAGAAGAAGAACAAATAACAGTCATAGAAGATAAGTTGAATGAAAATGAATATTAAGCTTTGGAATCCCATACCAAATTCAAGAACAAGAGGAAGAGTTATGATCATCCTCCTAGAAAAAATCAAGGGTCTCACAAGAATAAGAAGGCCAAGAAAGAATTCTCAGCTTATGAAGTATTCACTTGCCACAAGATGGGACACATCTCCATAAACTATCCCCTGAAGGCAGAACAACTCAAGAAGAGGAACAAAAGATTCCAAGTCCATGCAGTTGAATATTATGATCAAGAAGATGATGAGAGAACTACAGAAGATGAATATTCCTGTGAAGAATATGTTTTGACCTCAGCACTCACAGGTTTAGTCTCACCTGGAAGTGATATTTGGATAGTAGATAGTGGTGCCTCCAAGCACATGACATGTTATAAGGACTCACTCTCTTATCTTGTACATAAGGATTCCCACATAAAGTAATGCTTAGGGATTATTCTCAATATCCCATCAAAGGGATGGGAGAAACCTATTATGAGTTGGACACCGACAATTCCATGAATATGAAGGATGTTTTATATGTCCCAGGGATAAAGAAGAATCTCCTTTCTATCTCAACTTTAGATAAGAAAGGTTTTAGAGTTGCTTTCATAGATGGTGAAGTCCTTATGTGGAAAAAGGGATCTTAGACATTTTCCACTCATATGTATGCGGACCAATGCAAACTACTTCACTAAGAGGGTATGTTTACTATGCTTCCTTTATTGATGACTACTCCCGCAAAACTTGTATCTATTTCTTGAAGAAGAAAGATGAAGTATTTGAAAATCTCAAGGAGTTTAAGGCTCTTGTATAAAACGTCGCTGAAAAGAGGATCAATACCTTAAGATTAGATAATGGAGGTGAGTTCACATCAGGTGAATTCAATGAATAATTCAAAGAAGTTGGGATTAAGAGGGAGATCACACTCCCCTATAATCCACAACAAAATGGTGTGGCAGAAAGGAAGAATACTATTTATCATGGAAGCTATAAAAACTATGATCAATCATCAAGATCTACCTATGTACCTGTGGGCAGAAGAAACTAGAACAATAGTGTATGTATGTAATAGAATATCTCACATTTCTTTTGTAAATAAGACTACAAATGAGATGTTTACTAGAGAAAATCCCAAATTCAGTCACCTGAATATATTTGGTTGTCAGGTATAAATACACATTCCCAAGGAGAAGATATCAAAGTTGAACCCTTTAGGAAAGAAGGGGTTGTTTGTAGGATATAGTGAGAAATCAAAGGCTTACCAAATCTATATCCCAGGATACCGTCAAATTGAACTCAACAAAGATGTCAAATTTGAAGAAGATACAACCTTAAGAAAATTAAGGAAGAACCAAGAAGATGAAGAGGATATTGAATCTCCTAGAGCTATAGAAATCTCCAAAATAGTTAGAAATGATGAGGAAGAACATATACCTAAGGATCATGACACGATATAACCTCGTAGAGCTTAGGAGTTTCATAGTGAGATGATATTACGCAAAATAAGGCCTTCTTGGGAACATGAAATAATTGAAGAAGTGGAAAGATACGGTGTCCCGGAAGGAACCATCAGAGAAAGTAAGAAGCGAAATCCATACCCTAGTTATGTGGCTTTGATGTGCAATCTCGTTGATAAAGAAACTACATGCTTTGAAGAAGAAACAAAGAAAAAGGGATGGGTAGATACCATGATCGAGGAATACCAAGACCAAAGAACAAGTCAAAAGTATCCTCGAAATGGATCTATAGAACAAAGCATTCAATAAATGACAATATGGATAAGTACAAGGCAATATTTGTAGCTCGCTGATTCTCTCAAAAGGAAGGAATCGGCTATGAGGATACCTTTGCACCAGTAGCAAGGTACACCTTAATCAAAACCATCCTTTCATTGGAATCCAAGAACAAGTAGAAGTTACATCAGATGGATGTAAAGACAACCTTCCTAAATGGAGTGATAGAATAAGAAGTATACATTGAACAACAGTGAGGCTTTGAGACAGATGATTAGAAGAATCATGTATGCAGACTAAAGAAGGCATTGTATGGGTTGAAGCAAGCACCCACAGCATGGTATGGAAGAATTGATGGATTCTTGATGAGTATGGGATTTACCAAGAGTAAAGAAGATTCCAACCTCTACTATAAGGTTGAGTATTATTAGATTATGTGGATGATCTATTTTTGACAGGTGAATACAAACCCATCAATGAATGTAAGATGAAGCTCATTTCAGAATTTGAGATGAAATACCTTGGAATGATGCACTATTTTCTAGGTCTTGAAGTATGGAAATATCTAGATGATATTTTCCTAAACTAAGGAAAATATGTAGTTGAGAACCTAAAGAGATTTGGGATGATGGATTGTAATGCTATGACTACTCCGATGACAACAAACTCAAAGCTTTCAGATGATGATTATTAGAAGATAGTTTATGTTACCTTATACATGCCGATTATTGGTTATCTAATGTATTAGACCAATACGAGGCCATACATGTTTTTTTGTAAACACCTAAGTTTGTATGTGGTGAAATCCAGACATATTCACCTAGTGGCAGCAAAACATGTGATGGGGTACCTAAAGGGTAAGGTGGATTATGGTCTCAAATATGCATCAGATGGTGAGATATTACATAGATTTACAAATTCATATTGGGAAGGAAGTGCTGAAGAAATAAAGAGCACTTCAGGATGTCGTTTTAGTTTGGGATCAGGTATGATCTCATGGTTCAGCAGAAATTAGTCGAGTATTGCACTTAGCACAGAAGAGGTTCAATACATTGCAACATGTTCAGCCTATAGCAAAGTAGTATGGATTTGCAAGATGTTGGAAATATTTTTTGATGCAAAGAGAGATGTGACTCATATCCACGGTGATAATCAGAGTTGTATTAAGATGACAGAAAACCTGGTGTTTCATGATAGGTCAAAACATATCGAAATTATATATCATTACATCCAGGATATGGTGTAGAAGGGAGCTAGAAATATCAAGTATGTTCTTACAGAGGAACAAGTGGCTGAAATTAGGTAAGTTTTGAGGTCTAAAATGGGCCTCATAAGGGAAATAATAAAATAAGATTTATAATAATAAAATAGAAGTTCTAAATTTTGGAGGGGAAAAAGAAAAACTACTTTTTCTTATCATATTTTTGGCATATCTCCTTACCATTTCACCCAAATTTTGAGTTTGGGGATTTGTTGGATGTGGAATTGAATTTTGCATCCAAACCATACCCACACTGCATACTTTTGAGGTACCCACGCCACCCAAAAAATACAAAGTTTACTCTTGTGGTTGACATCATCATATTGAATCCTATTGGTTCTTATAAAGTGAATTTTAATGGTACAATTTTTGTTTTGAGGCCCATTTTTACCTCAAAACTCCTCTAATGTGTGTTGAATAAGCCTATGTCTCGTGTAAAGTTTGAACAACAAGAATACATCTTCATAATTAATCTAGAATTGCATTATCATCAACATCATCAGTATGTTGATGCTTGGACATCGTCATCATCTAGAGCATCATCAATATATGGATACTAGGCAATCATCATCTACAACATTAGTATGTGAATACTAGATCATCATATACAACATTAGTATGTGAATACTAAATCATCATATCCAATATCAGTATGTGAATACTGGATCATCATCCACAATATCAGTATATGAATACTAGATCATTATCTGCAATATCAACATGTGAGTATTGTATCATCATCTGCAATATCAATATGTAAATACTGGAACAACAACAAAAACATTAGCATGTTAGTGCTAAATAAACATCATCAAAAAATAAATTCTAGATCATCACCTGCATTATCAACATAGATATTCTGAAACAAACATCATCATCGTTAGCATAGAAATGCTGAAACAACATCATCATCATCAACACATAAATGTTGAAACAACACCATGATCGTCAACATAGAAATTATAAAACAACATCATCATCGTCAACATAGAAATGTTGAAATATCATCATCATCATCATCATAGAAATGATGGAATCAAGATAGAGTTCTCATCTCATCATATTCATCAGCATGGAAATGTCGGTATCAGCACATAGTGTCGGCATCTCATCGTCTTCATCAACATGTAAAAGGTGGTATCAACACAGAGTGCTTGCATCTCATCGTATTCATCAGCATGTGAATGATGGTATCAATATAGAGTGTTGGAATCTCATCGTCTTTCCCTTAGTACATATGAAGCAACATAACGGGGGGTTCTCTAATAGATAAACTTAGGTGTTTGTCTGACTTACTAACCCTTTTGGGCCAACAAGCCTAGTTAGATAGATGGATCTCCCTCGGGACCAAACAAGCCTTGTCTAGCTTACTAACACTTTCGGGCCAACAATCCTAGCCAAACATACTAATCCCCCTAGGATCAAACAATTCTTGTTTGGATTACTAACCCTTTCAGGCCAAACAACACTAGCCAGACATACCCTAACTAGGCTTACATAATAGACCAATGCAACAGAAAACCTACTACATCTTCTGCACTCGCTCTTTCGAGGGAGGTCCTTTTGGACTACACTGATATTGTCTCAAAATTATTCAAACTTTACACAAGAAATAGGCTTAATCAACACATCAAGCACTTGTTCCTCTGTATGAACATACTTGAGCTTTATAGGTCCCTTCTACACCATATCCCAGATGTAATGATATCTAATTTTGATATGTTTCGACTTATCATGAAACATCATGTTTTATGTCATTTTAATACAACTATGATTATCGCAATGGATATCAGTCACATCTATCTCTGCATCAAATAATCCTGCAAACATCTTGTGAATCCATACTGCTTCACTACAGGATGAACATGTTGCAATGTATTCAACCTTCGTCGTGCTAAGTGAAATACTGGATTTCTTTTTGCTGAACCATGAGATCATACCTGATCCCAAACTAAAACAACATCCTGAAGTTCTCTTTCTATATTCGACACTTCCTTCCCAATACAAATATGTAAATCCAAGTAATATGCTCTCACCATTTGATGCATATCTGAGACCATAATCCACTGTACCCTTTATGTACCTCATCACATGTTTTTCTTCCACTAGGTGAATATGTCTGTGTTTCACCATATACTAACTTAAGGTGTTTACATAAAAACATATATCTGGCCTCATAATGGTCAAATACATTAGTGAACCAATAATCGACCTGTATAAGGTAAAACCCACTATATTCGAAGAATCATCATTCAAAATCTTCGAGTTTCTTGTCTATTACACCCGAAATTGGTTTCTATGCTCAATCCCTTGAAGTGGCATTGCCAAGACATCTTTTTGATATTTTTTTCCCAATTCTAGGATGTCTCACGCACCTTGTATTCTGACATAGGGCGTCAGACCTACCTGACACCTCTTTCCCACTGACATAGTGCATCGATGAAACTTCTAGCCTCAAGACAAAGGGCAGCGATGCAAATTTCCCATATGCAGAGAGCGTCAGTACTTTCAAAAAGGAAAAAAAAGGAGATTTTAAGAACCTTCTAGCTTAAAGTCCTCGTGGAGGATTATCCCAGCTGCTTAGAATAGGTGGCACTTATCCCCCTAGCCTCTAGATATCATTCCCTACCTTCCTCCGAAAATATCTCAAATCCTTTGGGATTCCTTTGGACTATTTATACAAGCTTCCCTTCATGGGTAAGAGGAGGACAGTGAACCAAGAGAGCACCTTTATGTTGCTAGAATCATTGTTGATATAGGAGGAAAAATAGTGTGGTTGTGAGTGAGGCTTGTAAAGTTTGTAGTGTGTATATGGAAGTGATGTCAAAGGCATTATGAGAACGAGGCTTCAACATCAAGGCTTTGGTTGTAGCTTCCTATTCTTATGTTATTAATACAAACTTGTTCTCCTTTTCCATGAACAATTTGCTTCAATATCAATTGCTCATTACTTTTCTCCTTTACTTATTAGTATAGATATTTGGATTGTCTTGTTGCCTTCATCATTTTGTCTTGTTTTGCGTGTTCTTTGTAGGTACATCTAACCGAAAAAGGATCCATAATACAAGGACAACCTTCAACATTGAGTTAAGGAAATATTGATATTCAATTAGTTTAATTATATAGGAAAAGGATGCATCGTTGTGGATTTTTGTTCTAAATATTCCCCATGTAGACTAGGGAAACAATATTTGTCCGCACTAATTGAAAATTTCTGGTAACAAAAATGACGACCATACTGGGGAACTAACTAATCAGATCTGTGAATTTTGATTTTGCTTTTGTTTACAAGCTTATAAAGTTTTTTCTCTCTCTCATCCAAGGATCTAAGGTGATTAATCCACCTTATTTCACCTTCATTTTCCTTCTTTGGTTCATTTCCATGTTTACCGTAATTCCAGTTTGATCCACATTGGATTATTCTAAAGGTTATTTTCTTCTTTTGGATTTCTAGATACGCTGATGCGCTTGGGTGTATCTGACAGAGCACCAGAAATCCCCTAATTCCTTTTTCCCACTGTTAAGGAGAGCCATTGATGCCTTCTTTCCAGAATCAATAAGTGTCGCTAATGTTGTCCACAGAGAAGCAGAGTGCACCGACCATTGTATGACGCCCTGGTTCAACCCTACATTGTGTGTCAAGGTAGGCCATTTCCATATCTAGGATCTTCCTTTTGAAAATTTTGCTTTCTGTGGGTTTTGTCAATATTCTTTCCTTCTCATTGACAAGTCTGATGGTGTGTGTTTATCCTGAATGTGCCTTTTCGGTTTAGATCTTGAAAAATTGTCTTAGTAGAACCTCTGAAATCGAATAGTTTTTTTGTGGAAATTTGGTTTTGTGTGCATGGTTTATATGATTAATTCCTTAGAATCTCTTTATAGATCCATGGAAAGGAAAATTAGTATGGGTTTTTTATGTTTGCAGTGTGATGTCTTGCATATCTTTGTTTAAAATTACATAAAAAAACAAAACAAAAGTTTGATTTCTTGCTTTTGGTTGGATTCATATTATTAGTAGTGTTTTCTTTTTGAAGCTTGATTAAGAAAATAGGAATTTGTACATCAAGGAGCCTTTTCCTTTTCACATTAGAGAGCTTGTAAACATTAGCATTAGAGTTTCTTCTTGTCTAGAAGTTTTTCAAGATTGAGGAACGAGTTGTTTGGATCGCATGGTTTTCATTTTGTAATTTGAAAGGAAGAACTTCTTCCTTACTCTAGATAGATTTCATCAAAAGTAAAATTGCATGGGAATTTAGATAATTTAATCTTGCAATTACCTCACATTCCACAAACATTAACTAAACATCAAGATAAAATTGAACGGTATCTTAGGTTAAAATTATTAGTAATTTGAGTGATAGGTTAGAAGGCGTGTTCCACTGTCTATAAACATAGGAGTTGTCGCTCTTTTCCTGCACTACATTCCAGGCATCATGCGGTTCTTCCACATACCAATCGGTATGTCGAACGACTTTACACATACCCTTGAGATATATCAAAAAGTTCTTCATGTACTCGATAGTATATTAGAAGGACCCTTTTGAATGATTGTCCATTAGACAACACTAACACGAAATTGAGCTCCCACGTACCTTGTGTATATTAGGAGACCCTTCTAGGAACCAATACCAATTAAGAAAATCCTTTTGGTTGTCTTGTTGAAGAAATACACCGAGAACAACACTCAGGGAGTTACTATGCACGTGCCATCCAAGTAGTTGGGTATTCAGGAAAGGGTATGGTACCAATCCTCCTTGTTGTTTTTTACTGTTGTACACTATGGTATATGGCGAGTTGGGACAACTTGAAAATCCTAGTGAGGTTCCAACTTTCTCAGCCCCTCTTATCACTTAAGTTTGTGTGTGACCTTAACTTGCATAGAATTTCTTTTGTGTGATATTTTTTATTAGGGAATATTTAGAGTATACATGTTTAGTCATCATTCTAGCTGAACCACTTGTGAGGAGATCTCACAGATTGCATGGTTTACCACTTGAATTTCCTCCTACCGTGGAATAAAGGATGGGACATCCTGTCACAACTGATCCTTCTGTGGAGGGTATTCCGGTTGTTGAATAAGGAGAAGAGTATTCTTCTTTGGATAATCTACCTATCTCTACCCTAGTACTAGATAAATTTCCTTCTTCACTTGATTCAACATTTCATTTCTCTATAGAAGGCCATTCTGGTGCAAAATATTGGGTGTTTTCTCCACCCTTAGATGACCCCGTGGCATCAGAATTTGGTCCAACTGCTCCTTTATGGGAGACTTCCTTGGGATGAACAATTTCTGAGTATGACACTACTGATTTATCTTATGCCACCCCCACCTAATCCGAGATTGATATTATTGAATGATGAGTGTTTAAGACCTATCCATGAGATGGTGTTCAATTTACACATGAGGGGAGAAATCATAAGAATGGTAGGTCTCTCGCATTTTCCAATCTGTTTAGAAAGAGCCACTCCTGAATACCATGCCCCTATTCGGTCTTATGTTTCTACTGTATTTGGAATACCGGTTCAAAGTGTGGTTTCTTACGATCCTGGTCAACCTTCTATACCTACCCTCTCAGCTCAATCTCTCCCCTCTATCCCTAGTTATCCTATGAATCCTGTTACTAGGGGGTAATCCCCAGAACAAGCAGTCACCACGACCATGAGAACTATTTTAAATATTGGGAAGAGTGTTTCTCTAGGACAACCCATGGTTGGAATACCCCCCATGACCGCAAATGTGATAGTTCCTTCCTCCTCATCAAGACAACCATGATGGGTTCAACCAATGTATAATCAACCTACATGGGGGTACCTTTACCCAGGAAATAAACAGGAAATGGATACTCAAAATTATCAACCTATTGCCTCAGGAAACTTTACTAAGGTCAATGCTATTCAATCCTTGAAATATCTGGGAACAAAGAATAAATAAAAAAAGTCTGAAAATCAACATGAGAGTAATAAAACACAAAACACCGATGTCGAATCCAAGAATAAGCGAAAGGTGAAATTTCCCCGCCTCATATGTGGATGTGACCACTTCACCAAGGAATGTCCTTGATGTGAAGAGGTCAACAAGTTTTTGAAAAAAACTCCCACTATGGTAGTATTGACCGATCCTTTCCCTACCTAGCAACAATTGATTGACCATCAATCCTTGCACAGGTCTTCTTCCTCTTCTATAGATGAGGTTAAAATGATGTCTAGTGAATCAGTTAGTCTTACCACCTGATATTAGAGCTATGAATCTCCTCTAGAATAAAGATGATAATACTTCAATGGATAAGAGTACAATGTCCACCCTTCCTCCTACCAACAATATTCATATTAAAAAACATATTCTCAACACCGTCCTCCGACCACCAAAGAGTACAATTTGAAAGTCGGTATTTAACCTAATTGCATGAACCACTCAATACTACAATGTGGTAGAATATTTGGCTCAGAAATCCTGTGTTATGTCCACCCTCAAAGTACTCCAAACATGCTCGTTGTATACGAATAACTTGTTGTCGGTTGATACTCTTCCATCAGTTAGCTTTCCAGCTATCTATGAAAGTCATTGGGAATAAATTTCATCGTACTGTGTTGGAAAAAAATGACTCGAATTCAGTCAAGTCTCTGTTATGTTGGCAAGCTATAGGATCTCTTGAAATTAACTGTTAACCTACAACTTTGAAGGCCTTTGATGGTCACCATTTTCAACCTTATCGATTACTATCTTCTTTCCTGATTGAACTAGGGGGGGAATCAGTGTCCATCCATTTTGAGGTTGTCGATGCTCCATTAGACTACAATATCCTCCTATGAAGGAATTGTTTCTACATGATGCAAGCAGTTGCCTCATCCGTGTTTCAAGTGGTCCAATTACCATTCCAAGGGAATACTGTTACGGTTGATCAATTGGATTTTTTTTCTCCAAACACGAGTTCTAATTCTGATAAAAATGTAATGTTCTTGGCTTCTGCGACTCCGCAGTATCAAAACATAGGGGTAGGTCTTCTCAAATATTCCTCACTTATTGGATTATTTCCATTAACCAATCCTCCCTCTACCCAAACAACGTCTGTGAACATGATCTCCTCTAGGAGTCATGACATTTCAGACAAAGGAAAATCAATTATTGATTCGATACCTTTCAGTCATTTTGAAGAGACTTACCGGGATATCCAGTCCACCAGTGACCCCACCATTAATGATCATCTTTTGGTGGCATACNATCATCTATTGGTGGAATCCACCCCTTATCCCCTGCCATATTGGTTATATTCCCCCCGCCCCCCCCCATATCTAGATTATATTTTGCACATCCTTCCATTAGATGAATCCATCATGGAAGTCATGTCTTTAGAGGAGATTCCTTGGAAAGACCATCGTCATCAATCCTCTTTCCTTCCTAGTTACCATATGTTAGAAGATCATTTTGAAACAACAGTTTCATCTGATATTGTAATTACACCTAGTGACCCATACTCATTCATGCTATTGAGTCCAACGGTAATATGAGTAATATTACTAAGACCGTTCCGGTCGACATATCAGTAAAACCTGGACTTGTAGAGATTATTCATTTGGGCCAAAATTGTTCTCCTTCAAAACTAAGGTCTTATACGACCCTTTTTACGGATTTTAGAGACATTTTTTCTTGGATGTATGAAGAAATGCGAGGGATATATCCTTCGATCATCATTCATGAGATCAGGACTTACCCTGATTCCAAACCAGTCCATCAAAAGTTATGCAAATTACTTCCACGGAAAGCAGTGACCATTAAAGAAGAAGTTGAAAATATTCTCAAGGTTGGGTTCATTTACCCTGTTCCATTGACATAATGGGTTTCTAATATTGTTCCCGTGAACAAAAAATAGTGAATGATTAGGGTTTGTATCGAATTCTGATATCCCAATAGGGCTTGTCCTAAAGATAATTCCCTACTCCTTACATCGATCAAATCATTGATAACTGCAATGGAAGCACCATCTTTTCATTCATGGATGGATTTTTGGGCTATAATCAGATAGATATACTCCCTTTCGATCAACATAAAATGACTTTCGTTTTCCCATGGGGGACCTTTTCCTATAGAAAGTTACCTTTTGGCCTAAAAACGTTGGTGCTACCTTCCAAAACACCATGTCTTATGCTTTCAATGACATCAAACATATCGTGGAACCCTACCTCAATGACTTACCTTCCCATTCGCATCATCGAGAGCACCATGTTGACCATCTGAGAGCCATTTTCCCCAGGTGCCGCCATTACACCATTCGGTTGAATCTACACAAATATGTTTTTTGTGTTGATACTGATAGATTGTTGGGCTTCATCATTTCCAAGAATGGCATCCATATATACCCACTTAATATTAAATCCATCTTGGCCCTACCCCTGCCTACAAAAGTTCCTAAAATTCAAAGTTTGCAAGGGAAGGAAAACTTTTTGTGATGTTTCATCTGTAGCTACACCGAGAAGACACACGATTTCATGTGTATGTTGAAAAAGGACTTGGGATGAACTTGCAAAACGTGGATTTTGACACCCTCAAACATGCATTTACACACACACACACACTTGTGTTGCAGCCACCTGATTACACCAGAGATTACTCCTTTTATGTGGCTGTGTCATTAACTACCATCGACATGGGACTAGTTCAATCAGATGCACACGACCAAGAACATTTGATTTATTACCTAAGTAAGAGTCTCCTTGAATTTGAAACCCATTATTCACATGTTGAGAAGATAACTATGGACATGGTCATCGTGGCCCATAAATTCTATCATTACATGTTGCTTCGCACAACTGATGTGTACACAGATTCTAAACACATGTATTACATCTTGACTCGTCAAGTGCTTATGGGAAAACGGTCTCACTGGATTGTTATTCTCAAGGAATTCAAGTTAGAGTTTGTAAAATCAAGTTCAAATAAGTCCCTTGTCTTCATAGAGATTATGTGTGATCTTCCTTGTATTACTGAGGATACGCATCCCTTGAATTTGTTTCCTGACGAATCCACGTTCCTCATTAGTACGTCTAAACCCTGGTATGGAGATTTGATTTTATATCTCTAGACTCAATGTTTTTATCCTAAAGAAACCCACGATGAACATCTTTGTATCTGTCATCATGCCAAGTAATATCTTATCATCAATTGTACACTGTACCACCGTGGCATTGATACAATTTTGCGACGTTGCTTAACTCATGAAGATGATGAAATAATCTTGAATGACTGCCACTCTATATCTTGTGGCAGACATCTTTCTAGGATGGCTATTGCTCAAATTTTTTTATGCACTGGGTAGTTTTGGTCCTCAATCTTCAAATATTGCATGGATTCCGTAAAAAAAATCCCACCCTACCATATTTTACAATCCAAAAAGTGCACCCACCCATCTCCTTTACATCCTATCATTGTTGTTGCCCTTTTGTGAAATGGGTCATTGCTTTTCTGCACTGTAATCCTACCTCAGTTGGGGGGCATGGTTACATCATCGTAGTCATGGATTACTTTATAAAATGGGCTAAGGAAATTCCTACATATGACGAAGATGGAAAAACCGTTGCCCTATTTCTTTTCAATCACATATTCGCTAAGTTCAGAGTCACTCAAGATATTATGACCGATCATGGTTCACATTTTCAAACTAGATGATGTCGAAACTGAGTACTAAGCTATATTTTCGTCATGATAATAAGCTAGATTTTGAAGAAGAAGATACTGATATGGATCTTGAAGAAAAATTTGTTAGTTCCTTAGTAGAAACTAATATACTAAGGGAAGATAATATAAATTAGAAGGAGAAATTGTAGGAATATGAAAGGAACGATCATGATCTTGATGAAACATAGAAGAAAAATGACATCCTGAAGGCCCAACTACAAGAGGAAAAAATGATAGAGGAAGTAGTGGGAAGTCAACTCAAGGAGAAGAAAGAAATCCCTGAGATGATAGAATATGAATTTGTCTCATTAAAAAAGGAATTAGAAAATTCAAATGCCTAATTACATAGAAGCTTGAAGAGGACTGAAACTTTGAATGAAATTCTCAGTTATCAAAGGTCACCATTCATCAAAACAGGTCTCAGCTATGATGAGAATCAGAATACCTACGAAGAAGATGCAAGCAAGGAAATGAAGAAAATCCTAAAAGCTATGCTAATGTTCTCAAAGGCTATATCAATAATCAAACCCACAAAACAAACATAAATGATGACCAACATCAACCTAATGAGTTTAGAAGAGTTGTTTCTCTAAGAAGATATTTCACACCCAACATCAAAAAGTCTTCTTTGGTTGTTGTTTCTCTTCCAATAATTTTGGTCATGAAGCAATAGATTGTATAACATATGCAAGAAGTGATCATGTGATAAATAGAAGTAGAAAATAGTATAATACCTCAAAGGATGATGATAGAAGTTCTCAGGTATTTGCTGATAGAAACTATAACTCATTTGGTTGTTTATTTGATATTGAGTGTTACAAGTGCAATAAATACGGGAACATCGCTCGTTACTGTAGAAGAAGCATGATAGGAGACCCTAATAAAAATAGGGAAGAATATTTCATTTCCAAATAGAAAGAAGAATAGTCAAATGTTTGGAGAAAGAAGCAGAAACAAGAAGATCCATAAGAGACAAGCTACAAAGGAGAGCAAGAAAGG
Source organism: Pseudotsuga menziesii (assembly GCA_001517045.1). Classification (NCBI taxonomy): domain Eukaryota; kingdom Viridiplantae; phylum Streptophyta; class Pinopsida; order Pinales; family Pinaceae; genus Pseudotsuga; species Pseudotsuga menziesii. The sequence continues at coordinate 620,147 of LPNX010408559.1, read as the reverse complement.
AAGAATGTGGACTTGTACTCTATGCTCAAGATATAGGGAGCCAATGTATTATTAATAGTGGACGTTCAATACAAGTGGCATGGGATTAGTCAAATTTTCTTGCCTTAAAATAAAGAAGAAAAAAGATATAGTGTTATTTTTGGAGATAATGCCTCTACAAAGATAGTTGGAAATGGTACAATTAGCCTTGGAGATGAGAACAATAAAGCATAAAATGTATTTCTTGTTGAGGACTTGGAGCATAATATTCTTAGTGTTATACAAATGTGTGATCAAGGACACACTCTCACCTTCAACTCCCCAAAAATGTGAGACAAGAAAATAAAGATAAGGTAGATCGGTGGCAACAATAAAAAAGAACTTCAAGCAATGTGTACATACTCAAACAAGGAAAAATATTGAATAAAAACAAAATATTAGGGGGAACATCCCTTTTCCATTGATGTAAAAAGGGGAGAATTGCATAAAGGGGGAGAATTGGAGGAAATAGAGGAATTGTAGACAAATGGAGTATCTACAGGTTTGTTGCAGAATTGTCTAAAGGTTGTCATCAATGACAAAGGGGGATATTGTTGAAAATATTATTATCATTGATGTCAAATGAAAGGTTAGACTACAAATGTTCAAGATAAATATTGCAAGATGAATATTGTTGGAAATATCATTTTTGGATTTCGATGCTTAGTTTACATACCCTATATTTGAAGGAATATTTATTCTAGATAATTGGCTCAAATTGGAGTATAGGTTACATGGTTGGAAAGTTTAATTTGATATATTTTCAATGGTATATGGAACTCCCTCCAAATCCATATTAATGAGGAGGTATGGAAGGATTTGTAAATTCATCCCAGCCAAAAGTTTAGGTCATCCATACAAGGATATTGAACAAGGTTAGGTCGTCCCATAAAGTGATTTAAGAATACTGTAAATAGAAGGAGTGATATCTCATTTTCTCATCTCATCATCTTGGAGATATCTATTAGAAAAGGTGCATACTTGTGGAATATGAAGGTATTATAGGGTTTGAATATGGATTTGAAGGTGTTTTTTGGGTTTTGAAGATGCTCTTGATGATATTTTATTGAAAGGGTTTCCCTAGGGTTTCTAAGGTTATCCAAGGAAGAGGAGGTGCACTTATGGAAGAGAAAATATTGTTTTGAGAATGTTTTCTTGCATATTAGGGCTAATTGTGAAGCACATCAGACGCATATTATGAAGTATATCAGAGGTACATTATGAATTAAATCATAGGTGGATTATGAAGCATATCAGAGGTAGCTTATGAAGTAGATCACTAGAGGAAGATTATGAATCAGATTATAGGCATATTATGTAGTATATTGAAGCTGATTATGAAGTAATATTTGAGGTGATCTTGTCAGTATTATAATACTTAATTATACAATAGGTTGGATCCTACATATTATTGAGTTGATGCTTAGTTGTGGATATTGGTGTCTCTAGTAGGTTGGTGTGTACATAATACACACTAGGTTCTCAGTTGAGGAGATTGGTGTATACAATAGGTTTATGCCTATGCATTGTTGAGTTGGTGCTCATTGCAGGGATTTGTGTCTCTAGTAAGTTGGTGCTTACAAACTGTGTATTAGTCAGTTGGTGCCTACATGAATATATAGAGATAAGTTTTTGTGGTTTTACCTTGAAAGGGATTCCGTATTAAATTATGTGTATTGTGATTTGAGTTTATATTAATTTAATGTTTCAAAGTGGATGAATGATTGATGAAAGTTTAAAGTAACAAAAAGTATCTTAAATTGATTCACCACCCTCTTAATATAAGCATAAGTTCAATAGGGTGGATTGTACAATATGAGATATATTTATGTGTTTTGTAAGTTCATGTAATCTCATTTTAGAGTTTCTATTTGACTTGTAGTTGATTTTTGTAGACCTGGTAAAGTTATGGTAAGTTTATTTTAGAGTTTCTATTTGAATTGGTGTTGACTTTTGCAGATCTAGTAAAGTTTTAGTTATGGTTGTTGTCAAGATGGACGCATTTGGTATTGGGAAGCTTAAAATAAGAGTGGATTGACATTAGTTCCATTTTTAGATTTCTTGAATTTTTTGGGGACGATGCTTTCATGATTCGTTTCCTGAGAAAAGAAATTGGTCTTCTCTGAGACCTTGTGGGCTGTGAGCCATTTGGGTGAGATCTAAAGCAATTGGATGCATTTTGAGACAAAAAAATGCACATTTTTTTAAAAATCATTGTGACCAATCCATCTAAGGTGAAACTGATGAGCTCTATTATGATATCCAACAATCAATCTAAGATGAGTAGTAGTGTTAATATTGGAGTGGATCTAGCTATGAAATGGTTTCCTAGTGCAATGATCGAGCTACTACTGTTGTGGTTATTAGTTTTTCTAAGTTATTTTACTTAGGATCTTTATCTGAAAGAATAACAAGGAAAACAATACATCAAAGATACACAAGATACACAAGACAGAGAGATTTTCATTGGGGAAACCATAAAGGAGAAAACCCCACAAAATTCCTCATAATAGTTCCGTCACAAAGATAAGATTACAAGATATAATAACCCAAGAACAATATCTATGCAACAGCTCTCTATCCATCCTCTTCCTCTCTCTCCTAAAGCGCACATGCGAGAACAAGTGAAGTGTGTCACAAAGGAGGAGGGTGCCTCCCTATTTATATTCTTCCATTGAGTTGTTAACTCAACCACTAGGTCGTTTAGGTTACCTATGGGGCCGACCTACCTAAGAATACACATAAATACATTTTCCTTTATTTAACATGGGGAATGTTTCCCCGACTTACAATGGAGGGTTTACCTCAGTGACCATACACAATCATGACATCCTGAAAGGATGAACACACATCTCCAATGGGGGTACAACATTATACAATAGTAATATACATCAGAATATCTTATGTAGTTACAATTAAAACAACACTCCCTATGAACTAGGAAGGTATTCTCTCACCACATTCATCAACACATCTGTTCATCATCACTGAGTCATCATCGTCGATGTTTCCATTGTCCTCATCTTGTCCAATCTATCGCATCTATCCATCATAGGAATTTTCTACAAAGCCAACCCATTTTCATGCTGGATGTAGGCCTAGACCTCATCCAGGTCTTCCTCATATCCATGAGCAAGCCATCGCGTAGGTATAGACCATGACCATTCTTTACATTGCCACTGCAATAACTTGTGTCTCCTACAGTCTTCTCGTTGTATCATATCATCGTGTAGGTACAACCCAGGACCTTCTTTACATTGCCACTGCAATAACCTGCTTTTCCTACCATCATCTCGTCGTCATCGCGTAGGTATAGTCCAGGACCTTCTTTACATTGCCACACCAATAACCTGTGTTTCCTGCCTTTATATTTTCATATCCATATCATCTCTTTTGTCCTTTACAAAAAAAAATAAAGCACATAGATCACATCCCATATGCATACCACCTTCGTTCTATCAACATATGAACATGTCAGGATGTCACCAAGATAATCGTGCATCTACCACTATGTGAGAACCTTCTAGGAACACACTTAGTGAATTACGTCTCTCCACGGTCAACCTCCATTCTACCAGTCAAGGAGAACCTCCTAGGTGCACCTCACGTGATTCATGACCTTATTATATCAACATGGGAACACACACATATATAGATATATATGTAAGGACTGATTACAACCAAACAACCTGCTACATCAACAATTTTACATTCTAGGTCAACCTCAAGGACTTATACATCTGAAGAACCTGCATCCAATATATTTTTCGTTCAGACAATCTTCGGGGCATATTGCATCCGAGTAACTTATGTACCACACTAGGTCTCTTTTTACACTTAGAAAACCCACATGACTTATTACATCTGAATAACCTATGTACCACACTAGGACTCATATTTACATTTGAATAACATGTCTCAGAATAAATTACGTTTGAGTAACTTGTGTATCACTCCAGGGCTCTTATTTACACTCATAAAACCTACAGGACTGATTACGTCTGAGTATCCTGCTTCACTAGGATTTTTCCCGCTCGAAAAACTTGTCTCATTTCCCATGTGAGATATCATGCATCTACGTTTTATGTTCTCTCGCCATTTCTGGCATAGAAACATATCAGGACTGATTACGTCCAAGGATAATCTATGATGTTCTCCAAGACTTATTACATCTGAGGACAACCTACATGACTGATTATGTCTGAGCATCCTGCTTCACGAGGATTTTCCCCGCTCAAAAAACCTGTCTCATTTCCCATGTGAGATATCATGCATCTACGTTTTATGGTCTCTCGCTATTTCTAGCAGAGAAACATATTAGGACTGATTACGTCCAAGGATAACCTACGAGCTTCTCCAGGACTTATTACATCCGAGAAAAACCTACATGACTGATTACATTCGAGCAACCTAGGAACTTTGCCAGGACTTTTACACTCGGATAACTTGTATTTCCAGCTATGCTAGAATTCGTCACTCCCTCTTTCGAGAGGTCTTGTTTTGGATCACACCAAGTATTTATTTGAAGTGCTAGAACTTCACTTCGGATATTTCTAACATAGAATCACATTAGGACTTATTACATCCAAGGATAACCTATGATATTCTCCAGTATTGATTACATCCGAGGACAACCTACAAGGCTGATCACATCTGAGTAACCTACAAACTTCGCGAGGAATTTTACACTCGGATAACCTGTATCTCCAACTATTATAGAATTATCACTCCCTCTTTGGAGGGGCCTCGATTTGGATCACATACTGGAGCTTCATTGCACCTCTCTGCAACATATAAAAATGCAAGTCAGATCAATCAAATCAGATAATAGCTTTCAAAAAGACATGCTACCTCACAACTAGCTGAGCAAGTGGAAACATATTCTGCCTCGAATGTACTCAGCGCCATGCAGAACTGCATCCTTCCAAACCAGTAGAGCATATTAGATCTCAAACTGAAGAAGGAACCCAAGGTGCTCTTCCTCTCAGTGGCGTTGCATTCCCAATCCAAATCAACATAAATGTGCAGATTAGTATTCTGATTCGTATCATACTTGAGCCCATACTCAATTGTACCCTTCAGGTGCCTCACTACATTCTTTGCAACAACTAGGTGAACATGTATCACATCCGTTAGGAACTAGATCAGGGCGTTCGCAACAAAGCATATGTCTAGTCTTGTATTCATCAGATACATCAATGAGCCAATCATCTGATGATACATCATGGCATCAACTGACTCTGATGAAGTATCACACAAAAGCTTCAAGTTTGATGCCATAGGTGTGGCTATCGCCTTGCGGTCCAACATTCAAAATTTCTTTAAAATATCCACTGCATGCTTTGATTGACTAAGGAAAATCCCATACACATTATGCCACACCTCCATGCCTAAGAAGTAGTGCATCATCCCTAGGTCTATCATTTCGAACTCGGTGGCAAGTATCCTCCTTGCATCTTCAATGAGTTCGTCCTCTCCTATTAGGAACATGACATCAACATATAGCATAAGCATCACCGATCTTCTTCCTTAAACCTTGAAGTAAAGGTTGGAATTCACTTTACTCTCAGCAAATCCTAGGCCCATCAAGAATTTTTCCATCCTGTCGTACGATGTCGAACTTAAGGATATTCTGTAGTCACTCCCTTTGAAGCGGAGTATCATCGTCCCTCTGCATTTTGTACTCTATGTATCAAACATTATGTACTAGTGTGGCAAGTAGCTTCCTCTGCTATTGATTTTTTATGTATCCATCTAAGCTCACTGGATACTAAGATACCATCTATGAGCTTGTCGTCCTCTATAGGATTTCATATTCAAACTTGTAGCAAAGGTTAAGATATTCATCACTATATGTGTTATTCAAGATCCTCATGTAACTGTATGTGCTATCCCATGGGTGCCTTCTGCGCTCGTATAAGACCTTCTTTAATTTGCACACATGAGTCTGTCTGTCATGTGTCTCAACTCCCAATGGCTTCTCTACGTACACTTCCTCCTCGACTACTCCATTCAATAATGTGGTCTCGATATCCAACTGGTGTGTCTCCCATATCATACCTACATGCATGGATCTATTGGAAGTGTACCTCACAACTGGTGCAAATGTCTCCTCATAGTATATGAGAAGCCTTGTGCTGCAAATTTTTCCTTGTATCCCTCGTTGCTGCCATCTGCTACATCCTAGATCTTGTAGATCCATATGGAAGACATTACAGACTTCCCTTCAGGTCTTGGAACCGCATCCTAGACATCATTCATCTTGATCGACTCATACTCTTTGATCATAGCCTCCTTCCCTTTCTTCTTGGCTACTTCTTCATAGCTGGAAGGATCTGCATCAATGATGTCGCTCAAGAGTGTCACATAACTGGAGTGTATCCAAGGCCTATTACTTTATTTTGAAGTCTCATCATAATATTATTCATCTTGGATGATTTCTCATGCCCAATATGGTCTTCATCTCTCTAGGTGGATCTATCGTTCTCTTTATATTCTTCTGAAGCTATTTCTTTCACCACGGTGTCTCTGACCCGAGGAGCTTTAGGTTCCTCTTCGGAATTGTCATTACTTGTTCTTTGGAATGATCTACAAGTCAAGTTCGGTTGCATGATAAGAAACATCTCATAATTTACAAAATATATTAATAGTACTGACAAATATATGTCACATAGTCATGCAACTATCTTAGCCAATGCTACAACATCCATCCATATCCTGTACACATACAGTAACTTCTAGATGCCTTCTACCTCAATGTTATTAAGATTGTGTACTACTCCTAATATGTCAACAAAGAAGTTTCAATCTATATAAGTAGCAATGGAATGATGTACAACATCATTGACTTCTTACCCATCATGTGCAATTCAGTAGTAAACATGCAAACACACAAACATGCATAATACATCAACTGAATATAAAAAAATGCACAACCAAACAATATCATGAAATGACAATTGAACACTTATCTTTGATTGTTTGGTGGGTAGAATCCTTGATCCTTATGTCTTGGAGTCTTCTGCTTCATCTTCTTCTTCATTCACAACTGCATCATTTTTTATCCAAATGCTGAGATGGATAAGAGGTTCTTCATGAGTTGAATCCTTCTAGATTAGAGTACATATTCCTCATCACTTGAGGAATCTTCTTTGAATCATGAGAGATTGATCATAAATTACTCCCATATTCACTTCTCTTGTTATGGGTGAAGCTTATTCTTGTGTGTAATCTTCCCAGGGTATGTTGAAGTTAATCAACTTCCTTCTGGCACACATTCCTTGAATGAATGAATCCCATGATCTTGGGAGGCCATTCAAGGTAGTTATAACAAGAGTTGTCTTCTTCTTCTTTGATTGCTTCGTCACAACATCAAACACTTCCTTTGGTTTCTTCAAGGATGAAACATGCGGGATGAGATGATACTTAATAGAATCTGAAATGATTCTCTTGGCTCTAGCCTTAGCCTCATCTTCCTCAGGATCTTAGAACTTCCTTACTGATATATTGATCCAAGTATTTTTCTTCAAGGACCAGGGAGGTCCTGTGCTTCCATGCTTGGATTTTTTCAGATTCACCAAGATTATCATCAAGCTGGGTGTGATTAGTCATTTTGAAATGAGAACCTCAAATGGAAATAGCAAAGATTTAGATATTATCGATTTGAGGTGTCCAACCTGTTTCCAGAGCTGGTTGATCTAGGGTTTGTGAGAAAAACCCTAATTTTCCAAACTTAGAATTTCAAATTTTTGATTGGACATAAATATGTGCCTCTTCAAGGCAAGTTTTCCAATGTACTCCTTTTATGAAAACAGTGGTGGGAATATCTCGGAACAGGAAGCCCTAGTTTCTCCAATTTATTCTAGAGAATTGTCTGATATTACTTCTGTTGTATCTCTGAATTTTTGGCTCCTTAGAGTCTGAAAATTTGCATTGAGATTGGATTATATGTCTTATTTCCAAACCCATAGGTTAGAGTATAATTATATTCTCTAAGCGAGACTTATTCTGAGTTTCCCAAGGTGACTAGTTTGAGGATTGTACAACATAGCGAACATGTACGGACTTCCACGTGTCAATGTTTCACATTCGGGGTCTGAAAAGTGGACCAAAAAAACTACATTATGTTAACTACCTGAAACATCTTTCTAAATTTCATTTGGACCTTCTTAGCCCTAGATATAGCCATTCTTCCTAGGTCACATGTTTATGACTGTATTCTGGAGGAGGATGGAACCCTGATTTGGAGGAATCGTATCTACTGAAGTATAGTGAATATGAGGATGAAACTTTCACACAAGGTACATAAAGATTTTCTCTTTGACATGTAAAAGTTTCAGCTCCTAATCCTTCTCCAATATCTAGTTGTGAAAGTTCCAAGATGACTAGATTCAACATTCTAGGGTTTTCAAGCATGAAACCCTACTTTCTGGTGGTTGCCATTGTAGTTATATTTCGGTTGCACAATGCCTCCTTTCAGGGAAACTCTGATACGGTGTTAGTTTTTTTAAGTTATTTTTCTTAGTATCTTTATCTTAAAGAATAATACGCACACCAATACATCAAATATACACAAGATACAAAAGACACAAAGATTTTCATCTTGGAAACCATAAAGGAGAAAACCCCGCAAACTTCCTGATAATAGTTCCTTCACAAAGATAAGATGACAAGCTATAATAAACCAAGAAAAATATGTCTGCAACAACTCTCTATCCCTCCTCTTCCTCTCTCTCCTAAAGTGCACATGAGAGAGCAAGTGAAGTGTGTCACAAAGGAGGAGGGTGCCTCCCTATTTATATTCTTTCGTTGAGTTGTTAACTCAACCACTAGGTCGAATAGGTTACCTGTGGGGCTAACCTACCTAAGAATACACATAAATACATTTTCCTTTATTTAACCTGGGGACTATTTCCCCTACTTACAACAAAGGGTTTACCTCATTGACCATGCACAATGATGACATCCCGAAAGGAGGAACACACATCTCTAATGGGGATACAACATATACAATAGTAATATACATCAGAATATATTCTGAAGTTACAATTACAATAACAATGGTCTTATCCACCACTAGAAGGATTAAAGAATATCAACACACCCCTTTACATAGTGTCAACATTGTGATAAAGGCGATTGGGCACTAAATATGTGTTGATGGAGTTATTGTGAATATCTATGACCAATTGGATTCCCATAGAAAATCATGTTATGATGAAGTATGGAATTGTTGGTGGAGAGGGTGTTATTAGAATCCCTATAGATAACTGGAAAATGGATATGTGGCTAGGCATACGTGGTGTTTCTGTTATGCTAAGCATATTGTTTTCAAATGCATGCTCAATATGTTTGGCTTGTTTGTCTGATTGTTTTGCCAACCTGGCGATGGATATTTTCATGTTCTACGAGTGGATATTAAGAGTTTTTGTTGTGAGGGTAGGAGATCACGGTGATTGATGTGTGCAATCCTTTAGAATTATTGACGGTCATGTATTTTCATGTTATCAATAGTCTTGTACTCACATGGAAGTGATGCATATTTGGGCCAAATGTATTGTGAATTGTCTTGTAGTGTGATTATGCACGACACATCATGGTGCACAGGTAACAACATAGACCCTCTCCATCCTATAAATGATCCAAATGATCCAATGAGAGATCAAATATTCTCATGCACTCTTAAATTTAAAAACTTCATTCACTTATAGAAACTTAACTCCGTTGCAAAAAATCTAAGTGCACAACAAAAATAACAGTCTGCTACAGAAATTCAATGTTGTCCATAATTTCATTCTCTTATTTCCTCATACTCAATCATGTTCCCTTCAAAAACCCACCAATTATATTATTTAGACGTGAATCATTCACGACAATTAACATTGATTTACTTGTAACCAATTAAAAGGCGTATTTGTTCTTCATGAATCAAACTTTGACATAATGTTCCAATGACTGGAAGTCTCATAACTAAAATCTATATTACTTACCTAGTCTTCTGCAATGATTCCAATGATCATATGTCTTTTAGTTTCCATTCACCCATAGACCACTTCAACCAATGCGTTATGGGTATTTTAAATGGAGAATTATTTCTACTAATATTTGACCTTTCCCAGTCATGATCTATTTTTGGGTTTTACAACGCATTGTCGACACTTCAACGTAGGCATGAAATCCAATGTTTTGCATTTTTTCAACACTTTAAATGATCATATTCCCAAATCATACAAATTGACCATCTCTTCAACTCTAAATCAAAATATCCATCTTCACCCTTTTTATGCATGGACTCTCACCATGATTTATTCCTTGATTTAGTTTGGTTCCATCCTTGGATAGGCTAGAGTCTACATCGATTCTGCTCATCTCCTCTCTTAAATACAATGCAAAGATTAAACCTTAACACATGAAGTTCATAGGAACTTCATTTTCACTATCTCGTTCTCACATGGTGAACTATTTTGGGACCTATCCAAGGAAAAGTATGAGCCATTATGCATGAAGAGAGACAACCATTTCCCTTTGGAGATACATCTGGATTGTGTAAGCCATTCGAGAAACTTTAAGTCCATTGTTAAAAACTCTCGGATTTGTACAATGGTTCTACAAGAAGATTTGATTTCTCTATTTGCGAGATATATATTTGAGTTGATCTAGCTGATGGTAACTTGGCTTTGTTATGGAGAACGATCTTGTGGGAATAAATTTGGAGGAAAACCAATCGATTACAAAATCCAACCACAACATTCACATGGAGAAAAAATCCATGTGTATGAAGTGGATGGATAGAGGAAAACAACACAAGGTATATGTGTTTGATGAAGCAAGGGAGTTGAGTTCAACAATGAACAAGCCAACAATGCCACAAGATTACTAAAGGTAAGTGATTAGTTTGTTTACATTTAAAAAAATATGTTTAAAGGATAAGTGATATTAGCAGTTATTCAATAAATTTTACAACATTGCGTAGTTGTTGAAATTTGATTAAAACCATTCTTTTAAGTATGTTGGTGTTAAACCAAAATTGCATGTGACATGGAAACAAACATATTACTAGGTGTTTGAAAAATGAAAAAGAGAGGACTTGACTTTGGTGATGTGTAAATGAATGACAAGTATGTTGAACCTTTATGTATTGGCTTCATAATCTAATGAGGAAAAGAGAGTATGTTCTTTTAATTGCATATAGGTTGTTGTATTGAGAAGTTGGGTTGCATGATTGATGTTATTGACACTCTAAGCTCAAAGAAAAGGTCCAAAGTTTCCATGTTTATGGTAAAGTAATAAGGTTTTTAATTTTATGGTAAAACTTTTATATAAGTCATCAAGAAAGAGGTTATGATGAAGTGGAATGTGTCTCTGAATTTTTTTAGTGTTTGCAAAAGAAACATATTGAGCATAGTAAGCTCAATATGTGAGTGTAGTGTTTGTTATAATTGGCTACTCTAACATTTGCAAGGTGCAGTTTGGAAATTACAAGAATAACATTGAACAAGGGTATGGAACATCCAAATGTTGAAACACAAACAAAAAGTATGTGCATGACTCCAAAAATAACATACAGGTAGAGACATTTGGTCATATGAATCATTATCTCTTGTGATATTTTGTCACCCTTCTTGGCAACACTATGTGATTTAAAATCATTTGTAATTATGATTAATGAAGTGTGGTGTAGCTCAATGGGAAATATGGGTACATGTTTTGTTTCCCCTAGTTGTTCCTAAATGAAACACCGTCTAACAATTGTGGCACCGTAGGTCCTCGATTGGTAGTTGCATAAAGTGTAATATTGACTTGGGTACATCTCGTATGTATCTAAATATTTATGAGCAATTAATTTAAATATTAAATGTAATATTAATTAAGCTAAACATAGGGTCACACCATTTCATTGAAACTGTGTGTTTTAATCTATAAAAGGTCTTCTCATTTATTGTAAAAATCATAATTTTCAATTATTATTTCATTGTGGATAAATTCGAAATATGTGGGTTTAGATTTTCTCTGCTTCAAGTGGCATCGGAGCCACGTTTGGCTCCTTGAAATCCGCCATTCATCTGCTCCACCACCCAGCGCCACCACCCAGCTGCTCCATCCCTTCGCCTTCCTCACGCTCTTGCCACCTTCTCCCATCATCTTTGTGCTTCCCTCACTGTTCACTCTCCTCGCTATTTCCCACGCCATTCCATCCTTCGCACTCGCCCTCCACCACCGTACTCCCCCACCTTCCCTCCACCACCGCACTACGCTTCTCCACCTCCACCGCACTACGCTTCTCCATCTTCCCCACTGCACCGCCTCCCCCATCTGCTTTCACTTCGTGCCCCCACCTCACGCCTTACCCTCCCTCCTGCGCTCGTCCCAACATTCGTCATCCTCAACGTCGTCACTCCCAACTCCACCCTCCCTCTTCGTCACAACCGCTCGCCCACGACATGCTACCCTCTCATCCAACATCCACGCCCCCACCTCATGCCTTCCCCTCCCTCCTGCGCGCACCCTAGCAGCCGCCATCCTCACCACGTTGTCGCTCTGCCTCCACCTCCACGAATCTGCATAAAAAACAAAAAAAAAAAATTATTATAATTATTTATTTATAACATTTCAAAACCTTGTTTTATTATTATTAAAACAAATAATAAAATAAAGATTTTTAATTACATAATAATTAATTATTATCTGTAAAAATCTTACCATCCTTAGTAAACAAAAACAAAATCCTTCTTGTACAAGGAGTATGTCAAAAATGACAGAAATTAAGGATAGAATAGAGGTCTTGGAAAAAAACGAAGCCCATGATTCTAAAAATCTCAAAGGTTTACACTCAAGACTCAACCAAATCGAAGAAGAACTACACAAAGGCAAAAATGAATTATCAGAAACTGTCAAAAAAGAAGTCAACGAAGCTGTATCTTGGGAGATGGAAGGAGTAAAAAGAGAAATATCACTATTGCTTGAAATAGATTAAGCAAACTCAAGCAGCATTTAGAAGACACAATTACCACATTAGTTGGCAAGGTGTCTGTTGGTAATAACTCCCAATTCGATTATTCCAATGCAAATGCCTATATTTATACAAATTATATGACGGTTGATCTTCATCAACATTTTCTCCTTCCTACGTGACTGTTCATCTATTTATCTATTTATTTACAATATTATAATCCTGTCGGATTATATTCTAACAATCCCCCTCTTAATCCGAAGGGGTGTTCGTAAGTTCGAGCATGTTTCTGAATCTTTCAAACTTTTCTCGTCCAAGCGCTTTGGTGAAGATGTCTGCAATTTGATCATTTGTGGAACAATGTCGAAGATGGACTGTCTTGGCCTCTACATGATGTCGAATTAAATGATACTTTGTGTTGATGTGTTTGGTTCGATCATGGAATCTAGGATTCTTAGCCAGCTTGATTGCAGAAGTATTGTCGATCAACAATGGAGTGGAGTTCTCTTGTTTTTCTTGCAAATCTTCAAGTATCTTCCTGAGCCATACTATTTCTTTCATTGCTTCAGCTGCAGCCACATATTCTGCTTCTGTTGTTGAATCTGCTGGAACTGATTGTTTGTGTGATCTCCATGAGACAGCTTCTGATCCAAGACTCATAGTGTATCCAGAAGTTGATACTCCTGTCTCCTTATCGCCATCAAATCTGA
>LPNX010408559.1:546489-606027 GCA_001517045.1 Pseudotsuga menziesii | reverse complement strand
AGCAGTCTTCACATCCATTTGATGAACTTTCCACCCTTTCTGAGCAGCTAAAGAGAATAAGGTACGGATGGTAGCCCATTTTGCTGTAGGAGAAAATGTTTCGTCATAGTCAATTCCTTCTTTCTGTGCATAGCCTTTTGCTACAAGCCTCGCTTTGTGCTTTTCAAGTGAGCCATCTGATTTGTATTTGTTCTTGTACACCCACTTGCAGCCAATTGGTTTGGTTCCAACTGGAGGGTCAACCAGCTTCCAAGTTCCATTCTTTATGAGTGCATCATACTCATTTTGCATTGCTTCTTTCCACTCGATTCGAGTAGAAGCTTCTTCAAAGGAAGTTGGTTCAAAGTTAGCAGATAAATTAAATTCACAATCAAATGATACATCCATGTCATCACCTAAATTATCTGCTCCTCCTCCATCTTCTTGTCTTTTCGAACTTCTCGTTCCCGTCTTTCCAACTTCATCTGGATGTACACTTTCAAGTGTCTTTGTGGCCCATTTAGGAATCTTCTGTGATGGTCCTGGTTGATCAGCTGGTGAAGCTTCATCATTGATTGAGAGTCTTTCAATTCTCTCAATCACATCATCCAGTTGAACCTCTTGTTCAAGTGAAGTTGCAGGAACTTCTTCATGCGGGGGAGTTGGTGCTTCATATGGAAATTCCAAAGGTTGATCCAGAATAGGAATCCCCCCTTCAAGATTTGGAATGTCATATTCATTTTCATAATAGTTCTTTGGATGAGGATAATTTTCCAGATGATCAAGCTGTTTCTCAATAGACTGGTCATTTTTATTAGTTTCAAGAAAAATGACATCTCTGGAAATAACAAATTTCTTGTTTACCTCATCATACAAACGGTATGCCTTGGAGTATTCTTCGTACCCCAAGAAAATGCACTTTTTGCTTCGAGCACCAAGCTTGTTTCTTTGCTCCTTCGGAATGAAGGCATAACAGGTGGAACCAAAAACTATGAGATGCCTGACTGAAGGGAGATGGCCAAACCACATTTCATGTGGAATCTTCTTATCAAGTGCATTTGATGGACTTCTATTTCTCAAATATGCTGCACATTTTACTGAAACACCCCAAAACATTAGTTTTACATTTTTGAAAAACATCATAGAGCGAACCATATTCATTATGGTTCTATTCATTCTCTCTGCTACACCATTTTGTTGAGGATTGTAGGGGACGGTAGTCTGATGTGCAATTCCATGTTGGCGAAGATAAGCTTCAAAAGCATTTGAAGTGTATTCTTTTCCATTATCAGTACGAAGTGTACCAATTTTTGATTGTGCTTGTTTTTCAATCAATGCATGAAAGTCTTTAAATGTTTGAAATGCTTCTGATTTTGTCTTCAAACAGTATGTCCAGCACATTCGTGAGTAGTCATCAACAAATGTCATAAAGTACTTATTCCCATTTGCTGAAGGAGTTGGAATTGGGCCACACAAATCAAAATGCACTAGTTCTAATTTCCTACTTGCTCTGAAATTAGATTCATGGAATGGCAGCTTACTATGTTTCCCTAATATACATGCATCACATTTATTCTTCTCTTAGGAATGGTGGGCAAGCCAAATACACCATTCTTTCTCAACAAACGAAGACTGTTATAATTTAGATGACCAAATCTTGCATGCCACAATGAGCTAGATGACATATTACCTTCTCCATGTTGAGAGAGGTAGGCATAGTTCTGAAATCTTGCGGATGAACCCTTGAGCTTCAGCAGCTTTCCATCTTCGTATCCAGTCATGATGACTTGGTTGTCAGAGGACTTTCTTATTTCAACGATTCCATCAAACATGTGGATGGAATGGCCTTGTTGTCGAATCTCCACCAAGGACAATAGGCTTCTCTGCAACTCTAGAAGAGAGAGAACATTCTTCAACAAGAAATCAGGGAATCCAGGCATCTTCAGTCGAATGGTGCCCATTCCCTTTGGTTTAATACTTGACTTATCTGCAAAGTAAACTATGCCATCTATTTTTTCATTCAGTTCTTCAAAACAGTCTTTTCTAAATGTCATGTGTGATGTTGCACCAGTATCAAGCAGCCAACAATCTTTATAAGATGAGAGAGAAGTCATTTCATTAAATCCAAGATTACAATGTGCAACAATACAAGAATCAGAAAATTTACTAGCATCTTGGTCATCTTTCTTCTGGTTATGCTTTTCTTTGATGGAATCCCATGAAGCCCAACACTGATCTGATGTGTGCCCAGTATTTCCGCAACGCTTGCACTGCAACTTTGATCTTTTGCTTCTACCCCCTCCGCCTCTGAAATTTCTTCTTCTTCGTCCTCTCTCTTTGCCGCAATCTCCCTTGGAAGGGTCTTTGGATTGGTCTTTGCCAGCTAGGGCAGCACCAATACTAGATGCCAAAGAGTGCATCTTTACAACTGTTAGTGTAATTTACAATAATAAACTTGATATGACAAAGAGAAATGAAAAAATAACCTTGCAGGTCTACAGTCTCTGCCAAGGTGAATACAATGCAATTTTATAGTGTACACAGGCTTCTTCAATACAAAATATATCAGTCAGTAGTAATATATCAATCTCAGTGTCACAATGCAATATAGCAGTCTCAGTATCGGTCTTCAAGTAGGTCTTCAACAGGCTGTAGCAACACAACAATCTCCAACACAGGTAGTCTCCAACGTAGCAGTCTTCAAGGCAGCAAATACACTGCAATCTCCAACGCAGGTAGCCTTGCATATACACTATGTATTTCAAGAAAATATGTGCACTATTCTACACAATGCAGGTCTGAGTCTCTGCACTTTTTACAATACAGTCTATGCCACAATTAACCAACAACTCATGCAGTGGTTACAGCTTTATTTTCAAAGCACAGTTACAAATTGAAAGGAAAAAACGCAGCGATTCCATGCTATATCATTCATAGCAGCAATTCACAGAGAAGAAAATTCTTCATGCAATAGTCACAGTTCCAATATAGCAGTCACGAGGCTCTTTACTCAATGAAAATAAACAAATGCTTGCAGAATTTACCGGAAAACTTCACGCAAGTGATGGTGCACAGCTTCCAAAAGGGAAGTCTCTTTACGCAGCATACAACGCATATACTCAGCTCCAATATTGCATTGCAGTCTCAAAACGTAGGCAGTATTCAACGCAAATGTGTGTGATATCAACGCAATATATCAGTTTCAATTCAGGCAGTCACAATTCTGGAATATACACAGTCCACGTACAATATATGTAGGATACATATATCAGTCACAGCATATCTATCATAGTGAATGCATTATTATATCTCCAAATCATTGTATCTTCCCCGTGCAGCACCCATCAAGTCGCAGTCTTCAAGACACAGCCCTTTTATATGAGTGTATACAAAACGCAGTATTGTTTCCTCCAATACTACAGTCTTCAGATTATAGACTTATGAAATCGTAGCTCCAGCCAGAATTAGGGTTTTCCTTTCCACGCAGTCTTCACTTCACGATCAATTGTAGATTTTGCAGTTACGGTCCAGCAAAAACGGTTTACCTCCATGACCTCCACGCAGGCTCAGCAGGCTCATACTATCTCCATGAGCAGTCTCTCCACGAGCAGGTTCTGGATCTGTCTTCAATCTTCAACGCAGTCTCTTCTCATATGCAGTCTCTTCAGTTCAATCCTCACCAGTCAGACTTTGCAGCTCATATAAGTCACAGTCCTCTTTCAAACAATGCAACATTCAACTCAGAGCTTCACCATTCACATAGCAGAGAAATGGTCTTCACACAACTTTCAGACTTCAAGTCGCAAAGGCAGAAGTCTCCAGTCTTCAATGCAAAGGCAGATAAATGGTCTTCACGCAGCTTTCAGTCTCCAAGACGCATGTATCACACCATATCAAGGCATATATCAGATATTATTTCGGTGATGCCTCACGTGGATCTGGAGGGCGGGCATCTTAAGCTTCTCATGAAGGAATATTGGAGCAGTCTTCAAAATTAATAATTAATATGCAGACATCAACAATCCTACTCTCAACACCACGCAGCAGTCTTCAATCTCCACGCTGGTCTTCACAGGAAAAACTAGGGCAAAAAATAGGGTTTAACTCAACGCATCTCCACAAAACAATGTACAGATTGATCAATAGCATGTATTATATACCATCACGCAGCGATTATCACGCAACAAGTATTATATACCATCATGCAGCAAGCAAATATCAACGCATTATATATCAGATAGCACCAGTTTTCAGGCGTTCTTCAACGTAGGCACCAGTTTTCAGGCATCATACAACACATCATAGAGTCTCCACGCTCAACTCATTAGGGTTTCCTCAGCACACAAACTCAATCATGAAGGAATTTGCATGCGACTCCACTGGCAGACTGATGGAGCAGTCTGGCAATGGACTGGCAAGCAAAATGCCAGGAATGGGCAGAAATGCAGCAGGAGTTATGGCAGATAGCCCTGCTCTGATACCACTTGTTGGTAATAACTCCCAATTCGATTATTCCAATGCAAATGCCTATATTTATACAAATTATATGACGGTTGATCTTCATCAACCTTTTCTCCTTCCTACGTGACTGTTCAGCTATTTATCTATTTATTTACAATATTATAATCCTGTCGGATTATATTCTAACAGTGTCAAAAGAAGATCAACCATCATCAAGTTCAATCCATCAAAAGACAATTTCTCCCCAAAGGGAAATTCCACAAGAAGAGAATGACCATGATCATTCTCCACATCATGAAAAACCGCTCTCTCCTCCAAAAATAAGTGGATATCAAATGAAACCCAAGTTAGAATTGTCAAAATTCAATGGCGACACAAAACAGAGCGTGGCGTGGATCAACAAGGCAGAACAATTTTTCTTCATACACAATATCACATCCGACAAAGAAATGATAAAATATGCCTTGATGCAACTAGAAAATTATGCATACAACTGGTACATGTGGTGGAAGGTTACAACATGGAAAATTAAGATCAATTGGAACACGTTCAAAAGTGACTTCTTTAAAACGTTTGAAGATTTAAAAGAAAAAGACTTATTCGCAAAACTCACCAAACTGCAGCAGAAAGGTGACGTCGATGAATACACCGACGAATGGGAATCCCTAGCGACACGTGTGATGGAACTCACATACATTCAATGCCTACAAAATTATGTGTACGGACTAAAACCGTATATCAGGGATGAACTAGAGCTACTAAATGTCTCAACCTTGGACAAGGCGAGACGCAAGGAAAAAATCATTGAGGAAAAAATAAAAAGACATGGGACATAAACCATGATAAATATCGAAGGTTCGTCGAAAATAACAAAACCGACACCAAATACCAGCCACCACATCTAAGAAGTGACAACAAACCCACCTTAGAAGTCCAACGAATGAAAGAATGAAAGTGTAAATATTGTGGAGAAAAGTGGGACCCAAGACACAAATGTTTGAAAAAAGAAACCACCAAGAACCTATATCAATTTGAAGTAGAAGAGGAAGATAAGTCAGACAGCGAGGAATCCGACATAGAAGAAACACGTGAAATCCAAAATCCTCCGTCGAATTCAGAAGATGAAGAAACACCCAAGATTTCGATCGTAACCATAACATGAATACACCAACCACAAACATTAAAACTTAGAGGGCATATAAAAAATAACAATGTTGTCGTTCTATTCGACATGGGAAGTACCCATAATTTCATTGACGTAAGTGTTGCAAAGAGGCTTAACCATTTTATATATTCAGTACCCAACATGAAGGTATTGGTCACATATGGAAAGAAGATCGAAAAGTGGGAAAATGCCACAAAGTTAAGCTGCAAATACAAAATTATAACATTGAGTCAGAATTTTACGCAGTACCCTTAGGAGGAGTTGATGTAGTATTAGGAATTCAGTGGTTGAAAACACTAGGTACCTACTCAGCAAAACACCAAGAACACTTTATAAAGTTTAAGTGGCAAGGAGAAAAATACAAATTGTATGGGTTCCAAACCCCTCGCATACAAATTGTGTCATCCCACAAAATGGAGAAGCTAATTCGAAAGGGAGCACCAGCATATGTCATACAATGCCAAGAGATGGAATTATTAACTTCAGAAGTGGTTAAACCAGGTCAACCAAAGATCCAAGGAATAATCCAAAAGTACAATTTTTTTTTCGAATATCTCCCCATGGAGTTACCACCAAAAAGTAATATTGAGCATGTCATCGAAATCAAGTCTAGATTAAGCTCCATAAATATTAAACCCTATAGGTATCCACACCATCATAAGACAAGGATTGAAAGATTAATCCACGATTTATTGAAGTGTGGAGTGATTATAGAAAGTCAAAGTCCTTATGTAGCACCAGTAATACTAGTACGAAAGAAGGATGGTTCATTTAGGCTATGCATCGAATACAGAGGACTAAACAAGATAACTATTAAAGACAAATTCCCCATTCAATTTATCAATGAAATGTTGGATGAGCTACATGGCGCAAGATACTTTTCAAAATTAGAATTAAGGTCCGGATATTACCAAATTTGAGTAAGGCTAGAAGATGTGGCGAAGACAACTTTTTGGACCCATGAAGGACATTATGAGTTTAAGGTAATGCCTTTTGGGCTAACTAATTCTCAAACGACATTTCAAGCAACCATGAATAACCTAATTCAACCATTCCTAAGGAAGTTTGCACTAGTTTTTTTATGACATCCTCATATACAGTAAGACATGGAAGGACCATCTCGTACATCTGGAACAAGTACTCTCTATTTTAAAAGAAAATCAGATCTATTCCAAGATGTCCAAATGCACGTTCGGTAAGGAAGAAGTGAGCTATATTGGTCACGTAATATCTAAAGAAGGAGTCAAGGTAGATCTAGAAAAAATCAAATCAATCATAGACTGGCCCAAACCCACTAACATCTACAAGTTAAGGGGATTCCTCGGGCTAACTAGATACTACAGAAGATTCATCCAGAATTATGTGCACATAACCACATCCTTATCCAACCATCTAAAAAAAAATGCATTCCAATGGAGTGAAGAAGCGGATAAATGTTTTAAAGAATTGAAAGGAATTATGTCCTCCACACCTGTACTAGCTACCTAGACTTCTCCAAACCATTTGTAATAGAATGTGATGCTTCGGGTTATGGGTTGGGAGAAGTACTAATGCAATATGAACACCCGATAGCTTTTGAGAGCATGAAATTAAACAAGCGAGAACAATTGAAGTCTACATACAATGAGGAAATGTTGGAAATTATGCAGGCATTGGAAAAGTGGCAAAAATACCTCCTAGGGAGAAAATTCATGATCCGCATAGACCACAATAGCCTTCAATACATACTTCAACATAAAACATTGTCCACATAACAACAAAAGTGGATAGAAAAAATCGTTGCTTTCGACATGGAAATAATACACAAAAAGGGGAAGGAAAATGTAGTCGCATATGCACTCTCCAGAAAAGATGAGGGTATTACCTCTTACTCCATTTCAGTTTCAATTCCAGAATCGCTAGATGAAATATGAAGCGAATACGCCAAGGACCCAGAAAGAAGCAGTATAATTAAAAAATTCCAACCATGACCCAAAGTTTGAATTGAAAAATGATATCCTTTGGTATAAGGGGAGGATTTATTTAAATTCAAACTCTAAGTTCAAGGTTAAGGTAATGACGAAATCCCATTCACCAACTGCAGGACACGTAGGATTCTTCAAATCTTATTATAATGCAAGAAGGTCATTTTTCTGGAAGGGAATGCAAAAAGATATCCAACAATATGAGGCTGAATGCGACAAATGCCAGAGGAACAAAAGCAAAAACGTTTTAACCCTAGGGTTACTCCACCCCCTACACATTCCAAACTAGAAATGGGAAGAGATATCAATGGACTTCATCAATGGGTTACCTCCGTCAGAAGGAAAGGAAAAAATCCTTGTAGTGGTCGATCGATTAACCAAATTTGCACACTTCATGGCAATAAAAAAACAAGCACGATAAAAGAAATTGCAGATATATTTTGCAAGAATATCTACAAATTACATGGCTTCCCAAAATTCATTGTCAGCAATAAAGATGCAAACTTTAATGGAAAATTTTGGAGGGAATTTTTCAAACGAGTAGGCACATCACTAAATATGAGCTCAACTTACCACCCCCAAATAGATGGTCGGACTGAAGTTGTAAATAAATGATTAGAAGCATATCTACATTGTTTTGTAACATATAAACAAAACCATTGGTATCAATGGTTACACTTAGAAGAACGGTGGTACAATTCAACATACCACACCTCCGCAAAAATGACCCCCTTCCAAGATTTATATGGGTATGAACCTCCAAATTGGAAGGAATTAGTTCTAAATGACACTAATGTTCTGGAAGTAAGGAACCAACTAGAGAAATCTCAAAAAACGATTGAATTTCTCAAGGATAACTTAGTCATGGCACAAAACCATACAAGGCAACAAGTAGACCAACACAGAACCGAAAGAGAATTTGAAGTAGAATACTGGGTGTTCATAAGACTCCAACCCTATAAACAGGTATCTCTTAAACACAGAGGAAAAAACAAGTTGGCCCCAAAGTTCTATGGACCATACTAGATTACCAAGAAGATTAGTCAAGTTGTGTATAAATTGCAATTACCTGATAAAATTTGTATCCATAATGTCTTCCATGTATCATGTCTCAGAAAAATGTTGGGGCAACATCAAACAGTGCAAACAATACTTCCTATGTCAGATGACGAAGGAAGGGTCATTTGGGAACGAGAGGCAATCATTGCAACTAGATAAAGAAGGCTTCGTTCTCGAACGCTCAAGGAATATCTCATTAGGTGGAATAATTTTCTAGATGAAGACACATCATGGGAGACATAACAATTTCGTCAACAATATCCGTCTTTACCCTTGCTTTGAGGACAAAGAATTCTAAAAGACGACGGAAATGTTATGTATCTAAATATTTATGATCAATTAATTTAAATATTAAATGTAATATTAATTAAGCTAAACATAGGGTCACACCATTTCATTGAAATGGTGTGTTTTGACCTATAAAAGGTCTTCTCATTTATTGTAAAAATCAACATTTTCAATTATTATTTCATTGTGGCTAAATTCAAAATATGTGGGTTTAGATTTTCCCTGCTTCAACATCCTGTATCTAAACTATTTTATTAGAGAACTAGTAAACACCATGGTTGGGTACCTAAGTGTCTCAGTAGATGGAAATGTGCCCATAGGATGGGAAATTGTTCAATTCTTACAATGAAGTTAATGTTAACACCCCAAAGGAGAAGAGGTTCATAGTCAAACTATGTATTACTAGCGATCAACCCAAAGGTATGTTTGGTTTCCAATTGGTATAGTGTTCTATACGAAAACTCTAAACATGAATAGAGAAGCATGGACGCCTTGATTCAAAGATGGAATCAAGTTGTGTGGGTGAATACCATTGGTTGGTTATCATAGAAAGTAAAGATACATTGATTTTTCATTGTTCTCACTAGAGAATGAAGTTACGATCAATGGAAGAGTTAGTTTTGAGTTGGAATGATAATATTGTAGAAATTTGTTGGAATATAATCCGTCGGGATTATATTTTGTAAATAAATAAAGGAAAATGAATAGTTATGTAGGAAGCTGAAAAGGATGGGCAGAAGATGAAACTGAACCAGCATTTGTAAATGTATAAATAAATGCTTTGTCTATGAAATAAATGAATCGGGAGTTATTATCCATCAGTGGTATCAAAGCACCACCTGCCATAACTCCTGCCTGATGCGTTTCAGTCCTGGTAGGCTGAATGCTTGCCAGTCCATTACCAGACTGCCTTCCCATTGTCAGTTTGCCTCTGCATTTCTCCTACAACCATAGTGCCATAATTTTGTGCATTATTTTGCTGCACATCTATCTGCCCGTTCCTTAGTCTGCTTTTGGCGTTACTCCTCCACGATACAACACACTCTCATACTGGTGCATGTTCATTCATTTGGCCCATTTCTCTCGAGGAATGTTTCTGAGATTGAGCTATCACTGTCCTGCCATCGTATTTCCAATCTACTACTATGAGTATGCACTCCATGAACATACTGTACCTGACATCCATGGTTTCAAATAAAGTTCTCAATGTTTTATTTGTGAGGCTCTACTCTTAATCCCTGGCTGGCGTTGTCTATGAGCTGTTTATGATCTCCCTAGAGCCAACCCATGAACGGTTTCCCTCAAACGTTTATAACTAATGTAGATGCAAACAATTGTGTAATAAAGTGGCTTCTTACCGATCGATCGGTGTCTTTCCTTTCCACTTGTCTTTTGTTTGAATTAACGAAACCCTAGCTTGTTGGTGGATATCGTTGGTGAATTCTCCGACGAAGACTGCTGCAAAAACAAGGACATGCGTGTATCTGTTGGCGTAAACCCTATTCCATTGCTTGGAGACTGCGTTGTGAAGGCTGCGTTGATATCTCTTCAAGATAGTGGAGGTGAAGACGTGATGAGTATCTGCGTGAAGACTGTTCTCTTCAAGAGCCTGGGAGTTTTCTAAATACCGACTGCTGTGAAGATTCATGCCCGTTCTCAAGCATGTGGAGTGCAACTTTGGTGTTGGTATCTTTTGTGATCGTTGGATTACACAAACCCTAATTTCTGCCCTAAATCTATGTGTTGGAGATTGAATGAAAGTTGCCTGCGTGAAGACCGGTGAGAAGACTATGCGATGAACACAGCTCACGCATATTTATTTGATTGAAGTCTGAACTTGTGAATTACTGAGAGAGCTCGTTGAAAGAATCACGCTAGTGGAGAGCGTGGGCTCTTCTAATTGAGCGTGGACTGCATTCTGCGTTGGTTGAAGGAGTTTCCTACGTTAAAGGAGCTGCCTACGTTGGTGGAAGGAGCTACCTGCGTTGAAGGAGATTCCATTCTTTAACTGCGTGGAGGTAAACTGTTGGAGCTGTAATGGTTTGTGACCGTTGGGCTACACAAAACCTAATTTTTCCCTAATTTTGTGCATAAATTCTGCAAACAATTTCATTTGTGTTGAGTGAAAGAGGCCCGTGAATGCTGTGTATAAGTCATGAATGGTGAGGCTATTGTATGAGCCTGAGATTTTTGAGTATGAGTTATGCTACGTATTGAAGAGGCCTGTGATTGTGGAGTATATATGCGTTGAGTATATATGCGCTTGTTGAGTATATATGCTGCGTGGAGTCTATAATTTTCATTCATGTTGCTGGTGTATATGATATATTGGAAACTCCATTGAATAATACATGCTGCTGTCTACTTCCTGAATTGCTGCAAGTTCTTGAAGATGCTTGAAGATTAAAGCTGCGTTAGTGCTTTGAAGACTCTCCCTCATCACAAAGATTGATGGTGGAACGTTTGAAGCTATGAAGACTGAGCCTGAACGTGAGTGAAGAACCTCACGCCTGTATTCAGCTTCTTGGAACTGGTTATTTTTGGAGTGGTGCTGCAAGATATTGTATTGATGTATTTTTCATCTTCGATGAAGATTTGAAATGTATTGTTTATATAATACCACTCTAGAATAAATGATATAGAGTTTCAAAATTAAATATAGAGCAGCTGCAATATTGTTTTGATAAGGTTGTAGAATTAGTTTTGATAGGCTGCAGAATCATATTGTAATTTGTAAAGGAGCAGGAATCTAAACCTGCATCCCATATCTTTTTCTAAGAATTTTGTAAGTTACAGTTTCCAGATTAGAGATGCACTCTTTGGCATCTATTATTGGTGCTGCCCTTGCTGGCAAAGACCAATCCAATGACCATCCCAAAGGAGAAAGCAGTAAGAGAGGCAGAGGAAGAAGAAACAACTCCAGCAAAAGATCAGATTTGCAGTGCAAGCATTGTGGAAAGACTGGACACACATTAGATCAGTGTTGGGCTTCGTGGGACTCCATCAAAGACAGACATAACCAAAAGAAAGATGACAATAAAAACCAAGATGCTAGTAAATCTTATGATTCTGCTCATTGTATTGTTGCACATTGTAATATTGGAATTAATGAAATGACTTCACTTTCATCTTACAAAGATTGTTGGCTGCTTGATACTGGTGCAACATCACACATGACTTTTATAAAAGACTGTTTTGAATAATTTAATGAAATAATAAATGGCATAGTGTACTTTACAGATAAGTCAAGTCTTAAACCAAAGGGAATGGGCACCATTCGGCTGAAGATGCCTGGATTCCTTGATTTCTTATTGAAGAATGTTCTTTATCTTCCAGAGTTGCAGAGAAGCCTGCTGTCCATGGTGGAGATTCAACAGCAAGGCCATTCCATCGACATGTTTGATGGAATAGTAGAAATAAGAAAGTCCTCTGACAACCAAGTCATCATGACTGGATACAAAGATGGGAAGCTGCTGAAGCTAAAGTGTTCATCTTCAAGAGTTCAGAACTATGCCTACCTCTCTCAGCATGGAGAAGGTAATTTGTCATCAAGTTTATTGCGGCATGCAAGATTTGGTCATCTGAATTATAACAGTCTTCATTTGTTGAGAAAGAATGGTGTATTTGGTTTGCCCACCATTCCCAAATATAAGAGCAAATGTGATGCATGTATATTAGGGAAACACAGTAAGCTGCCATTCCATCAATCTAATTTCAGAGCAAGTAGGAAATTAGAATTAGTGCATTCTGATTTATGTGGCCCAATGCCAAATCCTTTTGCTAATGGGAATAAGTATTTTATGACCTTTGTTGATGACTACTCAAGAATGTGCTGGATTTACTGTTTAAAGACAAAATCAGAAGCATTTCAAACATTCAAAGACTTTCATGCATTGATAGAAAAACAAGCACAATCAAAAATTGGTACACTTCGTATTGACAATGGGAAAGAATACACTTCAAATGCTTTTGAAGATTATCTTCACCAACATGGAATTGCACATCAGACTATAGTTCCCTACAATCCTCAACAAAATGGTGTAGCAGAAAGAATGAACAGAACCATAATGAATATGGTTCACTCAATGATGTTTTTTGAGAATGTAAAACTAATGTTTTGGGGTGATGCAGTGAAATGTGCAGCTTATTTGAGAAACATAAGTCCCTCAAATGCTCTTGATAACAAGACTCCACATGAAATGTGGTTTGGCCATCTCCCTTCAGTCAGGCATCTCAGAGTTTTTGGTTCCACCTGTTATGCCTTGATTCCAAAGGAGCGAAGAAACAAGCTTGGTGCTCAAAGTAGAAAATGCATTTTCCTGGGGTACGAAGAATACTCCAAGGCATACCGTCTGTATGATGAGGTAAACAAGAAGTTTGTTATTTCTAGAGATGTCATTTTTCTTGAAACTAATAAAAATGACTAGTCCATTGAGAGACAACTTGATCATTTGGAAAAATATCCTCATCCAAAGAACTATTCTGAAAATGAATATGAAATTCCAAACATTGAAGGGGGGATTCCTATTTTGGATCAACCTTTGGAATTTCCATATGAAGCACCAACTCCCCTGCATGAAGAAGTTCCTGCTACTTCACCTCAACAAGAGATTTAACTAGATGATGTGATTGAGAGAATTGGAAGACTCTCAATCAATGATGAAGCACCACCAACTGATCAACCAGGACCATCACGGAAGATTCCTAAATGGGCCACAAAGACACTTGAAAGTGTCCATCCGGATGAAGTTGGAAAGACGGGAACTAGAAGTTCAAAAAGACATGAAGATGGAGGAGAAGCAGATAATTCAGGTGATGACATGGATGTATCATTTGATTGTGAATTTAATTTATCTGCTAACTTTGAACCAACTTTCTTTGAAGAAGCTTCTACTCGTGTTGAGTGGAAAGAAGCTATGCAGAATGAGTATGATGCACTCATGAAGAATGGAACTTGGAAGCTGGGTGACCCTCCAGTTGGAACCAAACCAATTGGCTGCAAGTGGGTGTACAAGAACAAATATAGATCAGATGGCTCACTTGACAAGCAAAAAGCGAGGCTTGTAGCAAAAGGCTATGCACAGAAAGAAGGAATTGACTATGAAGAAACGTTTTCTCCTACAGAAAAATGGGCTACCATCTGTACCTTACTCTCTTTAGCTGCTCAGAAAGGGTGGAAAGTTCATCAGATGGATGTGAAGACTGCTTTCTTGAATGGAGACTTGAAAGAGAATGTCTTCATGTCTCAGCCAGAAGGCTTTGTTGTGAAAGGAAAAGAACAAAAGGTATGCACGCTTGTCAAATCCTTGTATGGCCTAAAACAAGCGCCTCACGCATGGTATGAAAAATTAACCGAGCATCTTTTGAAGTTAAATTTCGAACATTTTGATCTTGATGATGCAACACTGTTTATAAAGAAAGTTGGAAGATCTGTTGCGTATCTTGTGGTGTACGTAGATGATCTTTTGATGACAGGGAACAATGAGAGCTATATAGCATCCATAAAGAAAGATTTGAAAAAGATCTTTGAAATGACAGATATGGGACATCTCCACTATTACTTAGGAATTGAAGTCACTCAACATCCTAAGTAAATATTCCTATCTCAGAAAAAATATGTTGGAGAACTACTAGGCAAATTTTGCATGATAGAATGCAACCCTATATCTACTCCAATGGAACAGAAAATGAAGCTCACATCAAGCGAAGGAAAAGAATTTGAGGATGCAACCAAGTATCGACAACTTGTAGGAAGTCTTATCTACCTTACAACAACTAGACCAGATATTTCTTATGTTGTTGGCATACTTTCAAGGTTCATGCATAAACCTTGTGAAGGACACTGGTCAGCTGCAAAAAGAGTTCTAAGATACTTGAAGGGGACTCAAGACGTTGGACTCAAGTACTCTAAAGTGGATTACTTCAAACTTATTGGGTACTCAGACTCAGATTTTGATAGCGATAAGGAGACAGGAGTATCAACTTCTGGATACACTATGAGTCTTGGATCAGCAGCTGTCTCATGGAGATCACACAAACAGTCAGTTCCGGCAGATTCAACAACAGAAGCAGAATATGTGGCTGCAGCTGAAGCAACGAAAGAAATAGTATGGCTCAGGAAGATACTTGAAGATTTGCAAGAAAAACAAGAGAACTCCACTCCATTATTGATCGACAATACTTCTGCAATCAAGCTGGCTCAGAATCCTCAATTCCATGATCGAACCAAACACATCAACACAAAGTATCATTTGATTCGACATCATGTAGAGGCCAAGACAGTCCATCTTCGACATTGTTCCACGAATGATCAAGTTACAGACATCTTCACCAAAGCGCTTGGACGAGAAAAGTTTGAAAGATTCAGAAACATGCTCAGACTTACTAACAACCCTTCGGATTAAGGGGGGATTGTTGGAATATAATCCGTCGGGATTATATTTTGTAAATAAATAAAGGAAAATGAATAGTTATGTAGGAAGTTGAAAAGGCTGGGCGGAAGATGAAACTGAACCAGCATTTGTAAATGTATAAATAAAGGCTTTGGCTATGAAATAAATGAATCGGGAGTTATTATCGATCAAAATTAAACATTGATATTGTCTTAGATGAAAAAAATAGATATTGTTGGAGTTTGTTTAAAAGGATGTTAGTGACTTTTCTTGTGGTAGCAATAGAAATTCGATGGTGATGAGAAAAAAAAGGTAAAGTTTGCATGTTTTGTTTTATAAAGGAAACGGCCATATGCAAACGTTAATTACACCTTGTATTTCTAACGATTCTATGTTTTGTATATCTTGTGTATTAGTACTAAACAATGTTGAGCTTGCATCTTTCCTAGAGAAGGTACTAGGGAGAAGTATTGTATGGTACCCATGCAACATAAAAAATATTGTACTTGGTACTTTCATGAGATGGAGTATGTTAATGGTATGCAACTTGTAAAGGTCATATTGATTAAGCCTTGGATTACATACACACTCCTTTTTCATGTGTCCCTGATGATTTGGATAACTTGTTTAGTATAGTGCAAAACCTCTATTATGTAGATGTTAAACACTTGGAAGAGTGGGTCATGTGTCAAATATATGCTCAATGAGTACACCATGCTGGCTGTAGACATTAGAGGTGTGGTAGGCTTAGAAACTGAAATAGGTAGGCTTAGAAATTGAAATATTCTTATACATTCTTGGGGAGTTCATTGAGAAGTTGAATGAACGATGTATCTGAAGGACATCCTATTGGATCGATGATTACAATGATTAGGTACCCATGTATTCCAGTGGATGGTTGTTACTTTGTATGGACATTAACACACATGATCAAGGTACAATATGCAAGTGCTAAGTTGGACTAGATATAAACTTTTATGATCAAGAGGTTCTTTGATTCATGGTGGAGCATTTGTTGCATTGGATTAGTGAAGATGTTGATGAAGACTTGATCTACAAGAGATTGAGAAAATTACTTGTTAATGGAGAGTACCAAAATCATTAAATCGTACTTGTATTATATAGTAATGTGTGATACTTGATCACATGAGAATGTTGTAGTTGTTATTGTGTTGGTCATTGTGAGGTAGAGTTTGTCTCTACATGAACAATTTGCTTCTAAGTTTAGTAGGCTTTTAGATCTAATTGGACATGAGATATCTCTCTAACTAGTTGGATCTTATTTTGGTGTGTGGTTGAGATATTCTCTCAATAAGTTTTTATCTTGTTAAGATAGTGTGTCTATCTTAAGCAAAATATTTATACATTTATATGTTACAATTATTGGTTGAATAGAATACTCAACATAGTTTTTGTGTGGAAACATTGTCTACTCTCTTTTATCAAATTGTATGTGATTCTTTAAATTTTGTGCACAAATGGAGTTATAAACACGCAGGGTCTAGAGAATATAGCCTATGCCTAGTTTTTATTTTTATTTTTTTTAGGTAAATCATCCTGAGGCAAACCCCCAAGCACTTCCCCTCACTTTGAGGATGGTATCTAGGGTAAACCCTAGATTATTTAGGGTACAAAACTATGTCAACAACATGGATGAAATCCATTACAACAATATACTCATTATGAGATTAACATGTCACTTCTAGTAATAGAACTTGGGTGGGGAGTATAATGCTCCATCCAAAAACAACTTGGGATAGACCCAATTGACTATGTCTAAAATGATTTATTATTAAAAAAGGATTAAACTTTTCCATGGCTCATTGGTGATTTGCATATACCATGAATTTGATTGAAGCCTTTAACAAACAAATTTTGATTGCCTTTTGTAATTTTGTCCTATCAAGGAAGATAAAGTTATTGGGTATATTAGTCTTTAGGTAAAATCCTAAATATTAAAATTTTGATATTATTTCTTTTAAGTTTTATTTTGATAAAATATTTGTAATTTCTACAAATATGCAAAAATGATACATTCATTTTATACAAAAGTTCATAATAACAACTATCGCAATATAAGGTCAATAGGAAAAACAACTAACCATCCAAACATTCCCATTCATGGAAAAAAAAAAGTCTTTTAAGTGTTGTAGCATTTTGGAAGTCATTTAAAAAAAATAAAGCAAAATCATTATTTCAATAATTTGGTAGCATTTCCACTAAAATAAGCATACTTAATTAACAACACATTTTGGGAATTGGGGCACCTACATACATATATGCACGAGCATCATCTTTTCTTTAACAATTTAAATGTAATTTTTTATTCTAATGAATAAGTTAACGAGAGGAGTAATCAAATTCCTTGTAACCTATCCTAGTTGTGTAGTGTTAGTTTTCTTAATTTTAGTTTGGAAGTTAGATAATTTAGACATTAGAAATGATATTGTGCAATAATGGAATACATGAGTTCGTCCTTTGAGGATTGGAATCGATCTTCCTCAGTGTGTATGTGTATTTAAAGCACATCATTAGCTTGTAATCATTGAATTTGGAGTAGGATGGTTTGAATGATATTTCAATCAATTTTTTATCATTTCATCAGTCTCCTTTTCTTAGTTATTTTTCTGTTGAATTACTCATTCGCAAACCCTGTGTACCTATATGGGTTGATTCTCTAAGTGTTAACTAAGAATGGGTACGTCGATACTATCTTTTATGTTTCCCCCTATTAATTGATCAGCACCTATTTCTTATTGACATCATGATGGCGTCAATGCTTTGTTCTATCGGGTTGAGTCTCTCAACATTGTGTTACCGGGTTTGGAAGAAAGACATTCAAACCAGGAATCTTATGGTCGCGAGCCTATATGTACAGTAAGCATTGAAGATTTTAAAAAGTAATATGGTGGTGCTGTGCTTTTTAAATCTAATCACAATTATAATATGTTGTCCAATAGAAGTTCAACCAAAAAACATGTTGATTGATTGATGCCACAATGAATGTAGAGCCTATCAAATTGACTTTGACCTATAATTTGTTCAATTATTTACACTCTATTCTATCTAGGAATGGTCCTCGATCCATTTCTCCCATTTTGTATGTGGTTGATCCTTTACTAAAAGGCCCAGAACGATTCTTGGAGTATGTATGTTTTGGAGCTACGATTTGAAACCATAAACCGTGGAATTGTGAATTGAAACACAAAATTTTTGATAGAGATCAAAATGTTGTAGTATTAGTCACAGAGGTAGTTACAGGTTTTAAAGGTTGAAATTTCAAGCACTTAAATTGAGAGAAATTCCACTTTATAGTGAAATAGGGATATTAGTCACAGAGGTAGTTACAGGTTTTAAAGGTTGAAATTTCAAGCACTTAAATTGAGAGAAATTCCACTTTATAGTGAAATAGGGATCGTATTTGAAAGGAGAATTACATAGATTTGATTATATATCTCAAGAAGAAAAATAAATTTTCACCAATTTTTGGTATCAGAGTTAGGTTGCAAAGTAAGCTACCTACTAGAGATTGAGAAATGGCATTCAGATCCAAATCTATAGGAAGAGCAGGTTGGAGGAGAGTAGTTTCCCATGTAGTCTTGCTTGAAGATATGTAGATTGGTTTTGGTTGAGAATCCGCACTGAATGCTAATGGCATCTAGTGGAGAGTCCGTTGTAGGTGGTTCATTGTCGACGTTTCGAGCCATCCTTGGCTCATCTTCAGGACATTATCGATGCCTCAGATGATCCTTGAATCTCCACTCCATATAAATATAGACTTGTCATAGAAAGCAGACATTTAGGGTTTTTAGGTTTTTAATGAATTGATGAATTAATGAATTTATTATTTAAGGTTTAGAAATTAAATTTATCATTGATGTTTAAAATTTTAAAATTAATGTTTTTAGTTAAACTTTATTTTATCCAATTTATAATTTTATTCTAATTTATGTTATAATAATTTAATTTTTAAATTATTTAATAGTTTTAACATAATGCTATTGTAGGTTTTAAATTCAATTTAAATAAAGATTTAATTTAATGTTAATAAAAATCTAATTTAAGTTATTAACAATTTTAATTACATGTTACAAAATTTTAAAGTTTTATTTAATTCTAATTTATTAAAATTTTATTTTAATATAATTCATTAAAAGCTAAAATTATCTTAGGCACCTAAAATTAAGTATTAAGTTTATTTTAAGTTTGAATTAGGTGTTTTGATTATAATTAAAGGTTAATTCGTTTTAAGTATTATTAATCTTAGAATTAATTGGTTACTTTTCTTCTTATTCAAGCACGATTGAAATCCATGGAGGCTACACAGAGAAGAGATCCTGACATAGGAGATGTCAGTGACAGAGAAGAAGAAATTCCAAAGGAGGAAGTCAAGCTTGAATAAGAAGCCATAGAAGTGAAATAGCTCACATAACTTATGGGATCAACTTCCAAACCAAGGATTGAGGTGGCTATATATGAGGGAAAGATAAATGTTGAAGAATTGAACAATTGGATCAGTATATGGATAATTAGTTTGAATATGAGAACATTGATGAGGACAAGAGAGTGAAGTTTGTTGTGACTAGGCTAAGGGGTCATGCATCTCTCTAGTGGGAAGGTGTGTAGGTAGAAAGGAGGAACAAGGGAAAAGCCAAAAATCAATAGTTGGGACAAAATGATCGCCAAACTAAAAAGGTAAATTCATGCCCAAATATTTTCAACTTAATCTTTTCAAACATATGCAAAATCTTAGATAGAAAATGGTGATAGTTAAAAAATACACTGAGGAGTTTTATAAATTAAATATTAGAGATTTCCATGTAGAAGAAACTTTAGAGAAAGTATCCAAGTACATCAATGGATTAATATATGACATTCAATATGAAATTAGTCTGATATCTCCAAATATATTTGAGGAATCATACTGACTTGAGGTTAAGGTAGAATATAAGTTGGTAAGCAAAGTATCTAGAGAAAGAGGTAAAGCCTCAAAGGTAGAGGACATAAAAGTGGACAAGGATAGCCATAAGGATAGAAAGATGGAGACAATAATTCACGGAAACAAGAATATTCAAACCGAGGTAATGATTCTAGAGATAGAATATCTTATTCTAGATGTAGAAGATCTTATTTTAGAGTTAGAGGAATATATTTTGAAGTAAGATGTTATAAATGAAATAAATATTGTCATAAATGTTGGCATTATGATAGGTATTGCGATCATATGGAAACAAATCATATTGTGATGCGGTTGTCATTGATGGAAACACGTAAGTTCCAAGCATATGATCCAACAATAAGGAGGACATATAAGTAGAGATCAGAGTGTAATTAGGCTCTCCGCTCATGTATGCAAGCAAATTAGTTCTCCCGAGGAAGCAAACTATGACTTAGCTTGGATGAATAACTTCAATATTGAAAATCAAGCAGCTAAGACATGATGTTCGTTCAATTCATTTGACAGAGATTGGACAATCCAGAGAGTACAATCAATTCACTTGACAAAGATTGGACGAACCAGATAAAAGGAGGAAAGATGGATCAATGGTGGGAAAGGATTCACAAAGTGAACCTGTATGGGAGATAAGCGATCCGAAAAATAAAAGTAAAGATCCGCAATGTTAAGGTGATATACGCATTTGATTGTAGATCGAAGGTCGGGAAGGAAGCCGCAAGAAATCAACAACTCTCAGAAGTTGCGTGTAATGCCCCATATTTTGACTAGACATATTTTCAGATAGACATGTTGCATTTTATTTGCTTAGTATATGTTGGACTCAGTTCGACTGAGTAAACCATATTTATGGCATGATAGACCTAATCATATGTTGCTACTATGTTTAAGATGTTACCATGCTTATGTTGATACATTGATTATAATTCTATGATTATGTTTGTGAGGTTACTGTGTTATAGTTATCATGAGATGCCTTTGTTCGTAACGACAATGTATGTTTAAATTGACATCCTTGATAAAATGTGATATATATGATGTGGTACGTGGATATCGACCCATGATATGATAAATTTAATGATTTATGTGATAAAAGGAAATGATGTTGATAATATGCACCAACTGGTGATTGAATGGAGATATTGTTATGAATGTATGTTTTCAAAGTACTAATCTGTAGGGCACATGTGCTATGTAATAAATGGATACTTGATATGAAGTATGGTATACTAACTATTTTGCAGAGATCCTTGTTTACCAAAGTTGATGATACGCACATGATACGATGACATGGACCAATAATCTCGATAGTAGCACAGTATGGTTTTGATAGGGTATAGACCCATGATGTTGAGAGGGATGGATGTGTTCCACCCTATGTTTCTATGCTACTTGAGGTCATGGAGGGCCATGCTGAGACACATTCCCCAAGTTGTTGTGATGACGACGATCGGATGCCTACTAGGAGAGGCTAGGTCTGTTGTTCATCCGATGTTATCGCTCTCAGGTTCTTAGGTGGTGAGGTAGGTGAAGCCAACATCCACTTCTATACTAGTAAAGGAAGGATAGCGAGGCTGTAGAAGTAGGTTAGGATAGGAGAATGTGATATCTAGTATTATGTGGGGTCAGGGGGGGTCTACGACACCAAAATTAGTAGTAGTAGGTGTCTCTTCCTCGAAAATAATTGATTGAGTAATGAATATGAAAATATAACGATGTTATAACTTAATTGGTTAATGATTAATGATTGATGATGCTAAAAAGATTATGTGTTTGTATGTTAATCTGATTAGGTATTTGTGATTTTTATTTCTTGTATCCATGAATGCTCTATCAATGCAAGTCATTAATATTTTGTCATATATATATACATAGGATATATGATGTTTTCTTATAGTACATGTATGGTCTATGCATCACGAGGGCGTCACCTAGGGACCAATATGATATCACATCCGTTCATATTGGGGGGGTTAAAATTAAAAAATTTAAAATCAATATATTGGGGGTATATTAGGGGTAAAAAGGGTTTTTTTTTACTATTTAAATATCCAATATGTTGGGGGATATTTTATTAAACATTCCAGCCCACGTCGTTCACCAGTGCTCTAAGCCCGCGTCTGCTTGTGGTCTAAGTGCACCCTGAATATGTTGCGTAGATTTTTCAAGTGGCTTTCTCCATCGTTTTGTTGGGTTTTCTGGATAACAAGGGCGTGTTGGTCCTTGGGTTTTCTGTGGGTTTTCTCCATCGTTTTTCTGGGTTTTCTGGATAACAACAACGTGTTGGTCCTTGGGTTTTCTGTGGGTTTTCTTCATGTTTTCTCCATCGTGTTTTATGGCTAGATAACAGGGTGTTTTTTCAAATCGTAGCAGTGTTTTCTAGAAAATGAGGGCGTTTATTCACCGTTTTCTGGTTGTGGGTTTGTGGTGGGTTTCTCTGGTGCATAGCAGTGTTGGAGGAGGCACGTTGGAGAGCCACGACCAGAATTTGGGGGATCCTGTCTACAACATTAATGGAATAGATTGAACAAGCTACCAATCTTCCCCAAATCTGTTTGAAATGTGAATTAGAGCCGACGGTAAGAGAAATAAAAGGACCCCAATGCTGAGTTTCTTCTGGGTAAGGGGAAAAGGGTAGACAACCCCCCTCCAACAAAACAAAACAAAAAAAAATCAATCATGGATCTGATTGATTGGGTCAGTTGCATCTCTTTTAGAAGAGAACTGAGTATTTAGATAGGAAAGAGAAAGATAAATCTTCTTCCTGATTTTTCATTTCAATTTTATATCTTTCTGTAGTGATTATTTCTAAGTTTCTAGAGCAAGGAGCTGTGGCATCCATAGGTAATGTAAATTGCTACATATTTGAATAAATAATACTGTAGTTCAGCTGTAACAACTTTTCCCTTGAGGTTCTGAACTCCCTTGGGTAGGGCTCACTCAAGTGAAGAGACTAGAACCTTACTATGTTGTTTTGATTTTGTTTCCATGATCTACTCACTTCTATGCCCATTGTTTTCTTTAGTAAACTATTTTATCAACAAATTTATTTACTTTAATAATTTTCCAGCATATATGTTTCTGTTGCTTCATTCCTTTAGTTTATAATAGCAAGCACTTTGGGTTTACATCTTAAATTCCTAATGGGCATCATGTTATTGTTGTAGCCATTGCCACAATCTGTTATATAGGTAGTATATAGTGATTTCTTATTTTTTGGATCATTCTCCCTTGTTTTGCAATATTCTAGGATTGGTATGGCTCCACCTGACCACTAGCAAACTGTCAGAATACATGGGCGCCCAAAACCAATCACTTGGAAGTTGGAACGAATGGAACAAATTCTGGGTGATTTGCTCACAGTTAGTTATTTGTTTTAGCTGCAACCTCGTTGATAGATTAGACTCATGTAGTTTGCATACATAGTGCACTGTACCTCTGAAGCATTACCCACCTAGATCGATGATTTAAGTATGATCTTGGAACTCCTTAACAATGAATTGCTATTGCGATTCTGAGCCATCACCCCCCTTTTTGAGAACTTGAAAAGGACCATTGTTACATTCCAATATGTGCCTAGAATTCATGATTTGGGGTTGTTATTTTGAACACAATTCTCTTTTGTCCTCCTTTAACATTGAAAAATTCCCAGAATTGCTTATTGCATTCTCATAATTACTCATACTATGACCAGATCTACTTCGCATTGATTGTGAGGAGGGTAATCCTACCCATATGCAGGAACCAAATAATGGCTTATGGATGTTTACTTGCTAAGATTGCACAAATTTACTTGGAATGTGCCCAAAATGCTAATAAGTCATGCCTAGAACTTATACATTATGGGACGTGTCCTTCTTATTGTTATTCACATTACATTTACCTCAAAATGCTTCTTCTTATGCTCAAACTTGTGAGAAACTTATTAAGTTCTAATATCAACACACAATAGATTTTTAGAAAATGAGTCAAATTGCAATGATTTGGGGCATCATCATTGTTTTCTATTGCTTTTTTTTTCTCTTAATGTTAATTTGAAAATGTATATTCCTAAGAATATATTTTTTCACATTTCAAGTTGACTCAGTGGAGAAGTTGGATGCATTGATGTAAGCATGCAGTGACCTTGGAGTAGCTGCTAAACAAAAAAATATTCATGAAGTAGGAATTATTCCTCTGTTTTCCTGGTACCATCAGGTATTGTGTTGTTTCCACAGGAAATGCCAACAGTTCTGAAAATCATACAAATATAACCATAGGGATGTTCAAAACCAAACAGATCTACTAGGACAAGTTTGCAGTCAGATTTAGTGCTCTTCCTGCCCATATTTACTGCTGAAAACATCCTTGTGTTGCTGCCAATCTGCTACCAGTTTACAGGCCTCCAGAAATTTAAGAAGTCATGCTGTAGATGGGTATTTGTAGGCTTTGATTCTTCCATAAATCCAAGGAATAACACACTTATAGACATGTCTGAAAAGGCGTCATCAGTCTGCTCTGTCACTGCTATTTTGTCCAAAATTTTCTGGAGCAAAACCTAAAAACATCCTTATAGCTGCTGCCCTTACTATTCTCTCTACAATGTGCCACATTTAGTATTTCCTACCCAGACTACTATCTTCAAACCGGTAGTCAACTCTATTCTGCTAGTATGAGTGATGAATTAGGGTTCCAGAATACATACTTGAATTACATCCTAAACTCTAGAAAGAGGCTTACAATGTCATCATATCCACATAAGTTAGCCAAATGCTCAGGGACAAGGGTGTCGTCCAAATCATCCCTCAAACACCAATACACCATGAAAATCAGCCATGCCTTTCAATAATTTTGAGTGTATGTTATCCAAAATACCATATCAGCTCAAAAGGCTAGGGCACTCTATCAATGTCGCATAAGCAAATATGTACAAGAAGAAATTCATCGAGATATAACTTCAAGACAATCATCCAGATGATAATATATTGATATTGAAGCATCAAGCAAAAACAACATTCCATGGCTACTAGTGTGAAGATCTATCAATGCCAAAACATCATCAATCACTAGGGGACCATCACATAGAATCAAGGATCTAACATCGAAGAACATAGGCCACCCAAATCTCCATCAACATGTCACTCCTTGCTGAAGCATGTGAAAAAATTCACGTGTGGACACCCATGCAAAATGGGGGGTAACACCTGGTATGGAGCAGGAGATTCTCAGTAACCTTGGTGCTTGCTAAGTTTGTATTCTATAGGTGACATGTGGTTTCTGTTAAAAACCTTTTGTGTCTGTACTTGAAGCTATATGACCCAAATTCCAATGTATTTGATTCTCCTGTGACTTTTTTGTTCTTTTCTTAATCTTTTAGCACTTGAGGCAAAATCTCAAAGTTGTTTGATGATGAAACCTTTTTAGCAATTGGAGAAAGGAAGTATGCATCTGATGTAAGTTTCCAATCCTAAGTAGTCTCTGCCTCATTTTTCTGTACATGACCAACCTTAAACTTAACTGACTTGTCTCCACTGAGTAGCCTATTTCTGATCTCCTTATCAGAAACAACCAATGCATCTCCTGTGTCTTTTCTGTTCTTGCCTCAATCTATTAGCACTTGATGAAAATATCCCTAAGCCTTGTAATGATGAACCTTTTTAGTAATTGCAAAATGGGCCCACAGGAGTGTGGTCTAGTGGCAAGCAGCAAGGTAATTGGGCTTGTATTAATGTGGAGACCTAGGTTCAGAGCCCCCCAAGTGGGCTCTGATGAGGCCAAGTTCAAGTCTTGGGTGACTTTGAGTGCAAGTGCAAGTACTGGGTGTGTACTTGAAGCTATATGACCCAACTTCCAATGTATTTGATTCTCCTGTGACTTTTTTGTTCTTTCCTTAATCTTTTAGCACTTGAGGCAAACTCTCAAAGTTGTTTGATGATGAAACCTTTTTAGCAATTGGAGAAATGAAGTATGCATTTGATGTAAGGTTCCAATCCTGAGTAGTCTATGCCTCATTTTTCTATACATGACCAACTTTAAACTTAACTGACTTGTCTCCACTGAGTAGCCTGTTAGAAACATCCAATGCATCTCCTGTGTCTATACTGTTCTTGTCTAAGTCTGTTAGCACTTGATGAAAATATCCCTAAGCCTTGTAATGATGAACCTCATATGCATTTCAACCCAGTTGACAACTATTGAGAATTCTGATATAAAAGGGGAAATATGAGAAATCAGTTTGGAGCTTATATTAGTCTAAGATCTAGTTAGTCACTGAAGTCTTCAATTATTAGTTTTTGGGGATTGGCGTAATACCTTTGGCCTTGTTATACCTCCCATTTACTCCAAATAATCTTGCCTATCTATATTGTAAGCATCTATAAAACTAGTTCAGAATTCTATTTTACAGAAAATTTGTACTCACAAACTTGCATGAAACAGTAACATTTTATAGTGCCTATAACTATAAAAGGAAAAAATCAAACTATAGACTTTGAGCACCCTAAATTCCCAATGAAAATACAATTCAAAGGTCAGATTACCCCAAGGAAAACTGCCCAGGGACAATTTGCATAACTCAAGCCATAGAGGATGGAAAACATTTCATCCTATATAGCCCCGAACCCACCAGAAAAAAATACAAAACCATTTGCATTTAAAATTCTCTAGGCTATCCCATGAAAACCGAAATGAACTAGGAAATTTTATAGCTGAGTTATTCAACCATAGAAACGAGGTCCTAAAAACCCAACATCTTTGATCAAATTCCTGCTTATATTTGTTTTCAATTTTCATTCTAAGAAGAGGTCCTATAGTACAGGTAGGCCTCAAGGAGGACTAAAGGTGAACACAAACATAAAACATCGCAAAAATGAGTTGCTCACATAATGATCTCAACAAACCCAGATGCAGATAAGGCCATTATCAAGCTGTCTTAGCACAAAGCCTCAATGTTTCCAATTTGTATCTTGCATTTTCTAGTAGGGTAGATGATTAGTGTCTTGTAGTAGAGGAAGTTCTTGTACTTCAACCTTAAGGAGCAGAATTGCAGTAGAGGAACTTCAACCTTTTTCAAGTTGTAATCTATGTTACACCTAAAACAGGGAAATGGGTAATGTGTCTAAAATAGGTACAAGTTTCAGAATCAACACATTCAAAATCTTAGGAAACAGAGAAATGACAGTACATGCATCATTAGAAACATTAAATAGAGAAACACTGTAAACATATTGTTTCCTTAATTTTGAGAATAAGAAAATAAGATAAAGTTAAAGTGCCATAAAGAGATCATTAACTCATCTACTTAGAGATCATAGTCTGACAAGTTACTCTTGTTTTACTTTTAAGTTTTAAGTTTTTATTTTAGTTCAATCCAACCTTCCTCAGCATGCCCCAAAGCAGGTTGCTTAGAAATTAATGGAATCTCAGGAAACCATAATTACCTTCACCAGGAGGCTTTACTAAAGGGACTGGATCCCTATTCTTCTTCAAATGATTTGTCTTCACCTTTATCTTCTACTCCCAGGGGTTGCAGCTAGTTAGGTAGGCTGGTTGTGACATCTCCATAACCACCATTGGGAGAATAGAATCACTCATCCCTATGGGAGGAAGGAGCAGGTCATTTGCAGTAAAAATGGGCTCAGATTCCTCTTGATACTTAATTGGTTCCACTGATCAATCATAGAGTCCTTCCACTAGGAGGGCTTGCAATTTATTCTCTTTTTGCATAAGAAGCATTTGCCTTAGGACAAGAAGTTGCTAAGTGCCAATGCTAGTGCCTGAGATATAACCAGTAACCTGTAATGGAAAGTGATATGTTCATGGTCCAATGCTAGTGTCCAGCTGTGGTCTTCATACTTCAACATGATTTTTCAGGAAGATCCTTGCTCAAACCAGCATAAATGCATATTCATGGTAGCAAGATTCAGTTTTAGTGCCTTTTGTTATATGGAAATTCGGTAGAAGTATGAAATTTGGTGAAGTCTCAGTACAGTATATCTATGGTATGGTCAATGTACTTTTACTGTCTTTGATACTATACGGTATACCTCATGTCTTTGATACCTATCCACCCCTAAACCAAAAAAAGGCCTTTAAACCCCAAAAACATTAACAAAAACCTAAAAAGGCCTTTAAATATAAAACTAAATAACCAAAATTTCAAGGAATGATATTTTTGCTGATTTATTGTGCATTCCTGAGGATGAAATTATTCTAAAATGTGGAACAAAATACATTTTCTTCGTATCTATGAGATGTATACTTCTGTATTGGATATGTACTAGATTTTCTCGTTATGCATTTTTTCCATACTGAATCGTATTCGAATCTTGCTACTATGTATGGAATCCATTGAATTCCCCATCTGAGAGGCCAATGTAATAAATTTACCTAGAGTATTACCAATGGCCAAGAGAAATTTATGGTTTCAAATATTCAACAAGGACACTGGGAATTCTAACTCAGATCAGAATTGATGATAACGATTATGTATGTGGGTTGAAGCCTGGTTTTCAGACCCTTGTAGAGAGACTAACTTTACCCATAAACCAATGGCCATTATTGACAGTTAATGCTGACTACCAAAGAGAGAAATTCTAGGATAATTAATCCTTTGGTGCAAGGGTGGATCACCATAATATCCTTCAAGAGAGAACCCTAGGGTTCAAAGACCAAGCCTGAATGTCTTTTATCTTTTTCCATAAGTCATTGCATTTGCAGATCATCTAATTCTTTAGAAAATAATCTTATTCCTTGACTAATGAGGGTCCAAGCTGCAGAACTAGTACCATGGTGGCCTTAATGATGCCAAGGATGGGATGGAGGGCTTGAGAGAGAGAGAGAGAGAGAGAGAGAGAGAGTGGGGGGCGGGGGGGGGAGAGAGAATTTTTAAAAGAGGCCTTTCCACGGGCTGCACCTTCGAAGGGCAGAGCCTTTACGACCCCTTTTAAATTTAATGTAACACAATATATATTTTCACAAATAGTTTTTAATAATTTTCCTATGTTATTATCTGTTACAAATTATCCATAAAATCATGGCATTGGGTATAATAGTGAAGGGAGGCAGAGGGATGAACTCAACATTGACTTTAGAATCAAATGTTGAATAGAGTGACTTGACAATGTGCAAACAAGAATTAGAGGATTGAATGATGGAATGAGACAAATAATTTGAGAGTATAATATAGATGCATTGGTCTCCTTTGTTTTAATTTAAATCTTTAATTTATTGGTGGGTCACATTAGGGCCTACCATCCACCACAAAAAAGGAAGGAGGAAGCAGTTGGTCTAATTTAGACATTTTTCATTTTCTAGAATTAGACTGATCTACATATCGGTGGATATCTACAATGTTTCCTGTAGCTATACTTTACAGTTGGTTAGCATTAATTTTTTTTAATATAATCATAGAACATTCGCAGAACAAGATCAATTTCATGAGGTATCAGCCCCATATGGGACGGAGAATTTGAGTTTAACGAGATTGAAGGTGATCAGTATTTGAAATTAAAATGCTACAATGTAGACTTTCTTGGGGATGAGAGTATGGGAAGCGCCCGTGTGAATTTGGAAGGATTGGAAGAAGGAGAAACCAAGGATGTTTGGATCCCCCTTGAAAAAGTTACAACAGGTGAAGTAAGACTCAAAATTGAGAAGAAAAAGCAAGAGCAAGACACCGAGGTGAGTTCATTTTGGTTTATATGTAATGTTATAATCAAACTTTGTTATGTTTTTTTCATTTGTTCCCTTGATCACTCTTTGTATACTTAAAGCTTATCATTCAAGTGACCTAACATGTATCCTTCCGTGCTTCTGTTTCTTGTCTGATGATCTTGAAAGCTTGAAACATAATTATCATATGTTTTCTCATTGGGTACACTATTTGATATGTATTTTTAGTTGTCATTTGATTTATGAATTACCAAGCAAGCAATATAAGATTTTGTTTAGTTTGTTTTATATGGGTTTGATAGGAAATCATCTCCATTACATAATGTGGAAAAATACAAACTCAACATATCCCAAAGGGACTTCAGAGTTCATGCAAGACGGCTAAGAGAGTGTTGTCTGCCCTCGTCTCTATGAAAACCAGGACCAACATTAAAAAATTAGGAGAGTGGGAAAATGAACAATGAACATTTTATTTGTTTCAAAAATCCATTGATAATGACAAATTATAAAACCCATATTCACAAATTGTCTTAGTGGGAAGTTCTACAAGAATACCCAAAGTGCAGGAGTTGCTTAAAGATTTCTTCCATGGAGAAAAGGAGTACTGTAAGTCCATCCAATCTAATGAGGCAAACCTCATACTTTGAGAAGTCACTCACCTTAGTCTAGAAGTATTCCAACAATATCTAACCATACCTTCATATTCAAGGAAACTATTAGATATAATCCTTAGAAGTTGAGATAAGATAGAATTTATGAGACAATCATGTCATGTATACATAATTCATGAGCTTTGGCACTAATTGTGGATAAGCTGAAAGATTAGCTCAAATGCAATATCTGAAAGACTAACTTTTTTATAAATACTCGTCACACAAACTGAAGAAGATAGAAATTTCCATAGGTCGATTACAAGGAAGCAAGTGTTATAATTGCAAAACTTTATGAGTAAATGTGAGCAATTAAGGAATGAAATGTATGTGTGATATCTTCCATTTGGAATACCATCTAGATTTCGTTTACTCTCTCTGTCATCAAAACCTTGGCGTGTTCCATGTTCTACCTCTAAATGTAATGGAACAGGCTGCAAAT
Source organism: Pseudotsuga menziesii (assembly GCA_001517045.1). NCBI lineage: Eukaryota > Viridiplantae > Streptophyta > Pinopsida > Pinales > Pinaceae > Pseudotsuga > Pseudotsuga menziesii. Next base: position 575,022 of record LPNX010408559.1, on the reverse strand, counting down.
GCAAATTAACATTCCCTGCCTTATTTTTTTGAAAAATACATCCTATATTCTTAGAAAAATATTTACAAAAAGAAATGCAGAAAATGACTAAAGCAGAAATAACTTGTAAGCAACTATGTAGCATATAAATTGCACTCTTGACATCTTTGTGAGCCAACATGCCATTCTTCTACCTTTACAAGATGTGGGAGAGAGCTGTCAATCATGGAGACTATGATTGCAGAGAATGATAGGGTTGTCACTGAGAGTAATATTGAAAGTACTTCAGCTCCATCCCATTTGGATTCGATTTTCTGAACACTTTGAAGTGGATGGCCAAGAAATCGTTCGAGTAGCTGGGCTGATGATAGTCAGCAGATTAGAGAAATGAGTGGCACTACCATAGCATTGGGGATTGAGGAGTAGTTTGTTTCTCAGTTACAGAGAGCTCAGCTAGTTGATGATACTCCATCAAATTAGGCCCACGATACCACCAGATCACAGGAAAAAGGTGAATCTACTGCTTCACAAGTTGCAGAAGATGGTACTAGAATGACAAAAAATCTACAATCACAGGAAAATGATATACAAAGAACTGAGGAACATGAGCATTCCCATATTGAATATAATAGTGCCAATAATACCAACACTATTTCAACTCAACCTTTGCAACATGCTTCTTTGGAGAAAGGAACTCAGACTATAGGTGTTGTTCACCATGACCTTGAGATGCAAGATGAGCACAATGAGTGAGTCATGCGTGATGTTGAAGCTGTGAGCCAAGATAGTAGTGGTAGTGGTGCTACATTAGGTGAAAGCCTTCGTAGCTTGGAAGTGCTGATGGAACTGGAAACCCCGGACAGATTGATGCATCAGGAAATATGGAAGGTGTGCGAGATGAAAATAGTAATAGAGAACAAGCCCAGCCAGAAATTTCTAGGGAGAGCAGTCAAAATGTGCTTGCTCATACTCCCAGTGAACAGCAGCAAAATAATGTGGTGGCGGGATCTAATTCTATTGATCCTACATTCCTAGAGGCTCTTCCTGAAGAGTTAAGAACAGAGGTGCTTTCTTCCCAGCAGAATCAGGAGGCACAACCTACAAATAATTAGCCACCAGCTACTGAGGAGATTGATCCAGAATTCCTTGCTGCCCTTCCTCCAGATATACAAGCAGAGGTCCTTGCACAACAACGAGCACAGAGATTGCTTCAGGCTCATCTCTTTGATGGACAACCTGTTGATATGGATAGTGCTTCAATACTTGCAATGTTTCCTCATGAACTTCGTATTGAGGTATAATCTTCTTGTTAGTAGTTAACAGTAATACTTTACCCTTTTACTAGTTTATTTTGTATTAATATTTGACTAAACTTGTTTATTGCACTGAGAGTAGGGAGGTGCTTACAACCCAGCATGGGGAGATGTTGAAAGTGTTGTGTTGTGTAATGTTATGTAACATGACATTCCCATAAAATAATAAACAAAATTGCAAATGATGTAGGCTTAAACAAATATCTTGAACTTGGTTTTCAAATGGTTAGAAATGTAGTTAGTTATTTGGTTAAAAATGTGAGACAAATGGTTAGAAAATGTAGTTAGTTATTTGGTTTTCTGAACTTGTTTTGGACATCATGTAGAACCTTGATGTGACTGTCCATTGTTGAGAGGAAAAAGGTAAAAACATATCTCTATTTTTCAATTGAATTTAACAATATTTGTGTAGATATACTCTGATTTTTATCAAGCCTTTGGTGTTTTTTCTCTTGATTTTGAAAAATAGTCAAGTAGTGTCAAGTAGTGAGTGTTTAGCCATGTTTTAGACATCATGTAGAACCTTGATGTGACTGTCCATTGTTGAGAGGAAAAGGGTCAAAGGAAGAGTGACAAACTAGTGTTAATTTAGGAAATGAATGCGATCTCTATGATGTTTCCCCATTATGGGTGAAGTAATGTGCATCCACAATATACATCGAAAGAAGCAAGGTGCATTGTAGAATGTATGTGGGGTATCATGTCAATATACTAGGTAGAAATATAAAGGGGTATACAAAATGTAAATGAAAAAATGGATACATGCAATATATTGTGAAAATATGGGGTTTTTAAAATTGGGAAGGCATATTGGGAGGGGGTTAAAAAAAATGATTTTGGGAGGTATTTTCCAATATTTTTCGAAAATAGGGGTATTGTTTCATATGCCACGAACGAACGTGCTATGGCATGGTTTCACTAAGTGAATACCCCGTGCTATGCATTCACTGGCCACGGATGCACACTTTGCACACCTATACCAATATAGATATACAAATACTTAACACGATGAATAATGGTATCTAGGTTTTCATAGGTAAATATGTTAATCAAATAATGAATGTTAAGTTATTGGATATATATGAAACAAATCAATTAACATATTCATTAATGATAGGTGATACTGTAGTAAGCAATTGATCAAGTATCGTCAATTAGAATTATTGTCATAAAGTTGTCGTGAGTAGACTTGAACATTGTTCATATACATTAGCAAAATTTTCAGGGTTGTTTAAACCTTGAAGGATGTTTTGATAACATGTTGATGACTATGAAACTTGTCATTTAAAAACAAATAACTATAAAATGCCTTTATTTATAATTATTATTAATGGTATTATTATTATTATTATTAATGATAATAGTGCATCTTGTGATAAACATACTCTATTGTTTAATTAAACAATTATTATTATTATTATTATTATGATTATTACGCCCTTGTGGTAAACATAGTCAATTGTTTAGTTAAAACAAAGTGGAAATAACTTGAGTAAAATAATTATTAATCAAGTAGACCAAATCATTTAGTGTAAGTTAAACTTATATATTAAACTATGGAATCTAACCATCAAGCTATGATGTGATTGCTTTTATGATAATACTTTTGTTAATATGATTACTAACATCATATTCTGGATCGAGTGAGACAACTAAGATAGGCACCTGTACAAAACTTGAAGGGCCAAACAAGATAATTAATAAATTATTATTTTATTCAACATAATTGATTCAAATAGGACTAGCCATTAACCCACCATCCAGTGAGGGACTTGTAGTGAACATTTCAAGAATAATTAAATGCTATACAATCAAGTTATTCAATTGAACTTAAATAGCCTTAACTATGGGGATGCTCGAAAGAAGGACTAGTGAATAAATAGATGTATATTCATGATTGTAATAATTTACCAGCAGCAAAAACTTAAAGAGGTAGGAAAATGGAGTGTTTGAGGGGAAAGGAGATGGAGTAAGGTGGAAGCAAGGAGGAGGAAAATGGGTATTTAGGAGAGGTCTCACGGAGTGATGGGGGGTTGGTTTTCTTTCGGAAATTAGAAATTAGTCTGTCTATGACATGGGGACTTCACTTAGTGAACATCTCGCATAGCACGTGCGATCGTGGGATATTAAAGAATACCCTTAATTTCCAAAGATATTGACCCAAACTCTTTTTGTTGAAACCCCCTCCCAATACTTAAAACCTCCTCCCTGCCCCTTTTTATACCTCAATCCTTATAAACCACCCTACCCATCCCCAACTTAAACCCCTCATCCCCCCCAATACCTGCAATATATTGGTTCAATTTTTAATAATTTTAAAACCCACAATATGAACTAACATGATAGGATATTGGTCAACAAGTGAAGCCCCCATGGTCTATGATTGGAAAAGGAGGGAAAAAACTTGAGAAAGGGGAAAACTCAAGGACTAAGAAATAGTTGGAAATGAGGGAAGATACAGAAGGGAAAGTAAGTTGCTCTTGGTATTAGGGTTCGGGGGTTAGGAAATCCATTGGTTTCCTAGGTCCAACATGATCATGCTGGTAGGCAGGGTGGTTGATCATTTTTTTGTAAACAAAGGCTTGGATGGGAAGCTGAAAGCTGAAGGAGCCTATGAGGTTTGCGCCAACTTGTTGGATCTACTACAACCATTGGTGCCAGGTATTTCACTATCAAGTTAATTATTTACATACTAAATCCATGCATGCTACAAGGGTATTACTGACTAGTTTACTAAAATTCCTGAAGTTTATTTCTACATTAATATGTTTACAAAACTAGTAGAACATACTTGAAGTTTATTTCTACATTAATATGTTTACAAAACTAGTAGAACATATGGTTAAAAGATCTTGATTTTATTAAAAACCAACTCATAATGAGCTTAACATTGAGAAAAAAATGGAGAAATGGATTGAGTGCTATGCCGGTAGGAAGAGCACTACATACGGTATCAGAGCAGTAAACTCAAAAACTAAAACCTTAGGGCCTAATCACACCTGGATTTTTCCATGAAATATAGATTACTAAGAAATTGAAAACTACCTATGAGTTGGAAGAAAAAGTGCAATATAAAAAAAATAGGAATATAAACTTTGTTCCATAGTAAAGTGAACCTTGTGAGGAAGGAGGAAGGATTCCTTAACCTACAACCTCCATAGATCAAATCCATTCCTTAAACCTGTGTGAAAATTTATGCACCTGCGATAAGGAAGAATAAGTTGAATATTATGATTAGTATTATGATTAGTAAATAATAACATTATAGTATAAGTAAATAGTTAACAACATACACATATGACCCTACTGGATAATAACAGTTAGTTTCTTATGCATGGGTTTCGTGTATTAGACATAAAAATAATCTGATAGAAGAAAAAAATAATCAAAGAGGAATTTTCTGGATATGTAAGTTAAGCCTTCTATTAACCAAAGTATTTAATTACAAAACAAATAAATAAATTATGTATATTATTATTAAAAAATGGTGAAATTTATATTATAGACCTTTCACATAGAACATAACCTAGTTTAAAGAAGAAATACACAGAATAGACCCTATTTTCATACAGAATAAAGCCTATTTACTTACAGAATAAATCCTCTGTAATGGGAAAAATACAAAAACAGTTTCCAAATGAATCCTATTTAGCCATAATGGCTTCGAAGAAAATGAAGAAGATTAGATAGCAGAACTAGCTTCTACGCCAACAAAAAAAAAATATACTAAATTACATATATTATTAACTAGACTTTTAATACTCTTAGTAATTTGTTGCCCTAAGGACAAGAAGCAACGAGAGAGGTATCTCCTGGGTGAGATTCAAACGTTGACCAAAATGGCGACAATTTTTTCTTTTTACAAAATGGTTATTACTGGAATTTTAACATGAATTGTTCATATTTCATTAGAATTTAATTCACTGGAGTCGTACGATTAAAGATTTAAGTCACCCAAACCTTGTGATTGAAAGGAAGCCTTGAGAGGATAGATGCCAACGAGGTACGAAAAAAAAACCAAGCTTCCTAATCCCATGGCATTTTGCAGGTAGCTCAAATGCTACAGTTGGGTCCCAAAAGCGGTGAAGTCTTGCATTTATACCATCGAAGGTGTTGGTATGTGGAATTTTGCCACCATCTCCTTGATCCTTGAATGTAAGGAGACGACTTGTGATGTGGCCATGGCTCCGGGCATGGATGTGCCAAAGTTGCCGAAAGCAGTGAGCCTCACACCCCCCACATTAGTCCCTAAAATATGTGAAGCGATATAGATGTTTATGTTGCCATCGAACGAGATTGATTGAGTTCATTGGAAGAGCTTGGAAAGAAAACAATTCCTGTTCCTGGCGTGGCGTGGCGTCTTTCCTGAAAGTTATATATCTGGCTGGTTGGGTGCAAGTTTTGGGATCAAAATTCAAAATAAAAAGAAAATTCCTTCTGGTGGCTCCGATATATTCCTCATCTCTTAAAGGTCAAACCACCGTTACAATCACTCACCTCATATAGGAGGGATTTATTTGTGCTTGAAAGACGGCTCTGAGAAAGAAATGAAGTGTTGGTGCTGGGCGAGTGGGATATTACTGAGAGGGTGAGCTTTCGAAAAGTATCTACGTTGATCCTCCGAAAATAGAGTAGAGCAGTTCCTGCCCCTTTTATAGGAATAAGTTGTTATGCTTTTTAGCGACTGTATTGCCAATGCTGTATTAAATTATCCCCACGCCACGAACTTAATAAGGTACAGAACTGACTCCAAAGAGTTCTGTAATAATTGATACTTTTCGAACCATGACTTTCCATTTAGGTTATAATGTAACCTACCCACTATTTAAAAGCATAAAAAGAGAAGAGCTTAGGCATAAAATAAAGATCAAAGATCATTAGTGCGTAAGCCAATACCACCACTCATAAACACTAGAATAAACAAAGCAAGAATATTGATCTGAAAATGGAGATTTTATTTGGAGAAAATGATGAATAAGAAGGCTTTTGTGAAAATGAGTGCTCCCACACACAAAATCTACAAAATATTGTAATTGCATCTCCCTAGATTTGCTTGGCATGATTGATGGTTGTCAAGGTTCCAAAAAGTGTGTTTGGTCTATTTGTATGTACTAAGTGCATGCTATTATTATTATTAATAATCAAAATGGAAAAATTGGGTTCATAGAGCATAATTTGTAAGCATTGAAATAAATTAAACAAATTATAATATGTGCCCATTTCTCACCTTTAAACTCCACTTCATTCTCAGCGTTTAAATAATCGTCAATGGAGGCGTGGGGGTTTTGTTGGTGCACCGAGACATTGTCAACGTGTTCCCATTGATTCTCTTGCTGTCAACCCTATTTTTTTACCTGAACTAACACACGATGTTGTTTTTTGACTGTTTAATCGCCCACCACCTTTCTCGGCGAAACAACGTCACATTATTGTTTAACTTATTTGCCACACTACACTTTGCATGCAGTCCTGATGGGCTTCCGTGATTCTAGGGTGGTGTGGAATTCTGCGTCAATGGATCTCTTTCGAATGGATACTTTCTTGGCATACGGTTTTTCCGTCATTTAAGGTACATCTTTCCTTTACCCTTTAGTGGTTTTTTTTCTGTTTGTTTCAGTTTTGGGTTCTGGGGCCGGTATGGTTTTTTATTTTCTATCTTACCCCATCTTTAGCCTCTGCTCCACATGGATTCCTCCCTCTATCTCAGAGGTCTTAGTACAAACCATGTAAAAATAAGTGGGAATTCATTGGTTTTGTCTTCCTGTCTGCTTTGTGGTCGATCGAGTTTTCGGGGTCTCTGTTTTGTTGACTCTCGCCCTATGTGGGACTAGCGACCAAGAATGCTTTCCCTCACCTCGAGTCCCTGCTGTGCCGAGGTTTAGGCTCCTTAACCCTCCGTTTTCTATTTTAGACTCTGCTTTTTTATCCATGGTTAGGGTTCTATTTGATATTGACTAGGCTCCTTTAACCCCTCTCTGTTTCTGTTTGTTAGGGTTTGGGTATCCTTACAGGTTTTTTCCTCTCAGGGTTATCCTTCCTGTCGGTTTCTGGTGGTCAAGGGTCTCCTCCACTGACTCCCTGACTCTCAGACATGTCTGTGGAGACTAGGCCTTTATCTTCCTCGGCGTAAGGCTCGTCCATCCCTCCTACTTGGAATAAGACTTCCTTTCACTCTTGCCATAAAACAAAAGCTATCAAGGCCCTAGATTTGAACATCCTCAGCCGTGATTTTTTGCTCAACAAAGTTGAGTTGCTCTGTTGCAGAGCTCTTATACGACGGTTGGAATACTTCTCTTTTTCAAAGGATGAGTGGATCGAGTGGGCTACTATCCACTGGAAACCTTTGATAGACTATTTCCCTACCATTAGCTTGTTGGCTAATAAATGGCTTGTTTTTGTATTCCTTGAGGAGATGGATGCCACTCTCGTACTGAATACTCTCTGGACCATCCAAAAAGGGTACTTGGTGTTAAGCCACTGGCACTCAAACTTTGATCCGCTCCAGGAGAGGGTTTTAAAACGACATCTTTGGGTGCTTCTACCTGCCGTTCCATTCCCCCTCTGGAACAAAGAATTCCCCATAGGCCTGGCTAATTCACTTGGGCGCTTTGTTTCCTTAGAAAAGGACTTCCATCTTCTCTTCGATAAACGCATGGCCAGGATCCTTGTTGAACTGGATGTCTCTAAGGGTTTACTTGCTGAAGTTGACATTGTTTGCAGTGATCAAGTTATTTGTCAGTGGTTGGATTACCTTAATGTGAATTTTAGGTGTAACTATTGTCATGATACTGGTCACCTACATAATTCTTGCTCCTAACTCCTCCATGGTGCTCCTGTCACTAGAGGCTTTAACCAAAGTTCTCCTCCTTCTCCCCTACCTCCGGTAGACCCCTCGATTACCAATGGACTTACTTCTCCTTCACCTGAAGGATTGTATGGTTCTTATTCACCTACACTTTATGATGACCTCACCAAAGGTGAACTTATATATATTGAAGATGTGGAGAACTGTTCTTGTTTATCCCTACCTATTAGCTCGGTGGACACCCCTATCTCGAACCCTTCTTTGGAGACTTCTTCTCTTTCAGACTATGTCCCCTACCCTCAGCCTATCATTCCTCAACCTACTCACCCCTTGTTGACTTCAGAGGTTCCTCCTCTCTACACCATTGAAAACTTTCCTCCTCTTCCTAGCACCACAGCTGACCTTACTAACCCTCCTCCTTCCAGTCCTCAGGATTCCCCTTCCTTTATGGATACCACTCTTCTCAAATCCCTTTCCATTTTCATGGATAATTCTCCAATCTCACCCTCAACTCTTCCTTTGGATTCCATTAGATTTGATAATGTGACCATTCGCAAGTCCAAGAAGGCCATTCCTTCTTCCACTACTCCTAGTGATTTAGGGACAACTAGTCTTTATACCCCATTTTCTATTAGACTTAAGGCTACTGTCAGATCTCCTTTGACCTCACAACTTTCTTCCCCTCAGGCACTTAGAGCATTGTCACATGTGGATCCTATTTCTCCATGAAAATACTCTCCATGAACATCTGGGGTTTTGGGGGGCTCACCAAACAAAAATCCCTTAGCTCTTTATTTTTGTCCTTAAATCTTAACATGATTCTCATACAAGAAACTATGTGTAATTTCTCTCATGCTCTCCACCTGTTTTCCAAACTCAAACCGGGTTGGGAATTTTGCACTATTGATTCATTTGGCCTCTTTGGAGGCCTCCTCATTGGATGGAACCCTCATATTGTCTGGTGCAAATACTTCACATCATTTGTTGGCATCTTTCTCAAAGCCAACATCAATGGCATCAATGATGTAGTCTCTATCATCAATTGTTATGGCCCTTACTCCAATAGAACTGTTTTTTGGAATAATATTAAATTTGGTGGCTTATTTGACCTGCCAAATCTCCTTTTTGTTGGGGATTTAAACTTCACGCTCTCAAATTCTAAAGTTTGGGGAAACAAAGCACGGTCTGACCTGATGGCACCCTTTTTCTCTTAGTTGTTGGCTAGTAACAACATGATTGACCTTGCCCCACTTTCTCCTGGCCCTACTTGGAGAAATGGGCACGTTGGGGAGGAGGGTATCGACAAGAGTCTGGATAGATTTTTGGCCTCTAATCATATTCTCCCCACACTTACTCGCTATCGCTCTTGGAATACCCCCTTTGAGATCTCTGATCACTATCATGTCTGCTTAGAGTGGGGTTCTCAGTTTTCTTCTCACTGCTACCCTTTCAAGTTTAATAGAGCATGGCACTCAGAGAAAGAGTTCTTCTTGATTGTTAATACCTCTTGGATCGCTGCTACTCCCCTTGGGCCTTGTGACCAACATTCCTGATCAACTTAAGGTTATCAATCTCTTCCCCTTCTTTGTACAGGAGGATGATGCAGACTCCTTTCTCTCAACAATTACTCTCCCTAAAGTTGAATTAGCCCTAAAAGGCTTCAAAAAGGATAAAATCCCTGGCCCTGATGGATGACCAGTTGAGTTCTTCCTTTTTTTCTTTGATTTGGTTGGTGAGGACTTGATTAGGGCTACTGAACAGTCTCAACTTGAAGGTATGGTCACCAAATCCATCAATTCTACCTTCCTTACTCTGATCCCCAAGTGTGACAAGCCTCTTACCTTTGCAAACTTTCGTCCCATATCTCTTTGCAATTTAGTCTACAAGATCATTTCAAAAATTGTTTCACTCTGCCTTAAGCCATTCTTGGACAAGGCTATTTCTGGACAACAATTTGGCTTTCTCAAGAACAGACTGATCACTGAACTTGTTGGCATTACCTAGGAACTTATTCATACCATTAAATCCAAAAACCTGAAGGTTATGGTACTAAAGTTAGACCTTGTTAAAGCTTTGATCGTGTAAATTGGAATTTCTTACGCCTTGTACTCCTTCAGATTGGTATCCATGTTGATGGGGTGAATTGGATCATGGGATGTGTTTGCTCTTTAAACTTCGCAGTATTGATTAATGGAACACCTTCAAATTTCTTCCCATCTTCTCGGGGTATTCGACAGGTTTTCCCTCTTTCCCCTCTCCTTTTCATTCTGGTTATTGAAATCCTTAGCCTTATTATCATGGATGCCTATAGGAAAGACAAGATAAAAGGGATACAACTTTCACCCATCCTGACCATTACACATATTTTTTTTGTTGACGCTATCATTCTATTTGGGATGGGTATTATGGATGAATGGCAATATTATAAAGAGGCACTTGATCTATTCTGCTCAGCTACTGGTATGTCTGTCAGTCTAGAAAAGTCCTCCTTCCTGTACAATGATGTAGATGAGAATACAAGGGAACTCATTGCCTCCATTATTCCATCTCTGAATACTAGCTTCAAATACTCTTGTTACCGCCCCAAGCCACTTCGGTACTGTTATACCAAAATCCTGTCACCATCATGTGATAAGAATTTTGACATACCTACTTTCCTTGAATCCTAGCTCTTGGAGTGGAAACTCATGCTAATTGTCAATATTCCATGAAAATTCCCAGCACCGCGCTTGCCCCTTTGTCCAAGAGCGGTACCTTGCTTGCACCGCCTATCCCTTGTTGTCCACAAGCGGTGCCACCGCTTATGGCCCTTAGTCCATAAGTGTTTTTTACCAGAACCACTCTGTCATTGAAGGAGAAACGCGGTACCCTGGGTATAAAGGGAAAAAGAGAAGTTTCTCGAGGAGTCTAGATGATAAGCCTCGTGTCCTCCCTTATCCCTATCATTGTGGGTCGGTTGAGCTCGAGATCCCTCATCCTAGGATATTAGAGGCCACCTCATCCACTAATCTCTCACCATCCCTATCCATTGAGCCTTATAAATACAAGCTCATATCCATGGTTGAGGGAGATAACTCTTAAGGTATTGTTATGCTATTGGATTGATCACTTGGCCCAAGACCATTGGAGAGCATAGAGAGCTAGAGTCGGAGCTTATGGGGATGAGAATGCTTGGTTTCATGGAGATGCATGTCAACACTAAGGCTTGGTTGTAAACTTCTTCGTATTTCTATATTAATGCAAGTTGATTTCTATCCCACATATATTGTTGTTGTTTGATTTCGCATGTATGTTGTTAGATTCCTTAGTCACTAACATGGATCAGTAGATTATATTCTGGCAGTTTCGATGTGTTTGTGTGTTTAAGCTTATTGCAGGTACACAGGGTTACTATCGAAGCATCACATTCTAGGTATCTACGGCGTCCAGGGAGAGTCTTCAACCTCTATCCTTCATTTGTTTTGGATCTGAACCATTCAGACCAGTGGAACACCTTACTGTCCGCAGAAGGTGAAATATTCCAGCTAACAAATATGGCAACTCTACTAGGGAATATATATATGCATCAGTTGTTCTGATCTTCCTCAGTTCTGCAATTCTTGTCCGAATCCAGGCTCCTTCTCCAACTCTCTTCAGTCAGATCCACTTTCTGACTTAATCTATTTGGGTTTGAAACTTCCAGATCTGTTCAGATTTGATTCATTTCAACCTTTTATGCTCTGTTTCCATACTCAATCTAGTAGTTTTCACCTTGATCTAGTCTTTTTCTGACTTGATTTATCGTTTTCTTTGTGTTTTGGTCTTCTACAGGGAACCGCACCTATGCAGTGTACAAGGAGAGGTGCCACCGCCTGAACAAAGTGGGCAGTACGTGGTGCCACCACCTGTATCCAGTTGGCGAGAAGCGGTGCTGGGATAGAGTCTCCCTGTCAACACCAGAGAAGCGCGGTGCCAATTCCAAGACCCTTTTTTCTCATTTTTTTTGTAAAAATTTGAGTTGTGTTGCTTTCAGTTGTGCACTATTAGACTTGTGTGACAGAATCTGATGCTTGTGGCTTGAAATATTATGGTTTAAGATTGGTTTGATTCGGAAATTCAAGAGCTAGATTAGGCTTTTTGATTGTTCATCCGCTTCTATGCTTATTGGTTGTGTCTGTGAAAGGATTTCTGTTTTTTTGAAAAGCTTAGGGTGTTAGTAAGATATCTTTTCGCTTCCGTTATATAGACTAAAATAAGAACACTAGATTAGCTTCTAGGTTTCATTTCTTCTTTGCATAGTAAACTTCTTTTTTCTTTCTTTAAAAAGGAAAATTTTTGATTGAGACTAGGTTATCATCATTGAGTGTTGGACATTGGTTCTCTGATTGGCTTCTCAAGCTTTCAGGCTCTCTATGTTCTTTCGTCTCTTATGCATTTAGAACTATCTTGATCAAAATAAAAAATATGGTAGTTTGAAGTTAGTTTTGCTTATGTTTTGAGAAAATTGAAAAAAATAGAATGCATTTGCATATAGTGTGCTTCTTGTTTTTCTTTTAGGAAAAGAGATTCGTCCCCTTCTCATTGCTTTCAAAAAAGAGAAATCAGTTTGGAAAAGTATTTATTGTCTTTGATTTTATGTTCATGACTGTTGTTTGGAAATATTTTTGGTTTTGAAACAAAAAAGAAAATACTCTCTTTCCCTCTCGTAAGTAGGCATATTGAACGGTAAAGTGAAATATTTTGCATAAGCATATTGCATGGTTTTACTTTTCTGTCAAAACATCATGCATTCACCTAACCATCCACTTTAAAATTAGCGGTAGTTATAGGTTAAAATTTACATTGCAATTAGAGTGATAGGCTAGAGACGTGTTTGGGCATCGTTAAGCGTAGGAGCTGTCGTTATTTGTCTGCATTACATCTTGGGATTCATGCGGTTCTTCCATGTACCATCGGTATGTCGAATGGCCTTTCACATACCCTTGAAATATATAGAAAGGTACTTCACGTACTCTATTGTATATTGGAAGGCCCCTTGTGTACGATTATGCATTAGACAACACTACTACCGCTTTGAGCTCCCACGTACCTTGAGTATATCGGGAGACCCCACTAGGATACCCTATCTATCTGAGAAAAGCCCTTTGGTCGTCTTGCTTGGAGCCATACACCAAAAACATCATTCGGGGAGATTACTACGCACGTACCCTCGAGGTATATCACGAGTGGCACCTTCTTGACAATCTTGGTGAGAGACCTGACTTTTGAACCCCTCCTATAATTTTAAGTGTGCTTGTTTTGACCTATAGCTTGTGTAGGGAAATTTTTTGGTGTGTTTTCTAGATTTGCATACCCTAGGTTAGGTAGGAACTATACAAACTGGCTGAGTTAAGACAGTCCAGAAGAGTACGGGGCTTGCCACCCGATTTTACTCCTAGTTCAGGAGAAAATCCAATGGAAGCTATCGACCAAGGAGCTGCTACCACCTCTCAAGTGGGAGATAATGTGGTTGTAGAAAGTGGACTACCATATTCTTCACACTTGCTTCCCTTGGTCCAACAACCTTCTCGGGGAAATACCTCGTTCCATTCTCCCACGGAAGGTCATGTTGATGATACAACCCGTCCAGATTTTGGTCCCAATGCTCCATTTTGGGATACCTCTATAGGACAGGCCATTGCCTCATTTGGCACCCGTTTAAAATCTTCTAAAGATGAAGAAGAACATAGGCAATACCACGCTGCCATTCTCCGTGCATAGGAGATTGATAAGCAAATAGATGAAATATTAGGCCCAACACCATTACGTTCCACATCTGTTCCTGCGGGATATCGTTCACTTGCCGATTCTATGCGACCCATTGAACCGATTATAGATCATACAGTAACACCACACAACCCAGGTCAAATTACCACCCCTATCACCTCTCATGTTATGTCAGTTCCTAATCCTCCCAGGTATTCTGCACCTGGGGCCCAACCTTCAATTCTCGTTTCGTCAGTACCTTCTAGTGCCAGGGGGCAACCCCTGGCATGACCTACTTTATCTAGCACCGGAATTGTACCTAGTCAAGGGTAGACCTCTAACATAGAACCATCTACAGTTTATGTCCCTCCCACCCATACTACTGAGGTAAATCCCCTATCTAGTTTAGGTCAGCCCTTGGGGGCACAACCTATAACCGTTCAATCTTCTGGAGGTTATGGTTATCAAATACCTGTAGGTAATCATCCACCCAATCCTACAGGAATGCCTTATGCTGGAATTCCATAACCTAGTAACACTTTTATGCCATGGGGGCAACCCAACTGGTCTTACATGCTAGCTATGGGCGGGATACCTATACATACTGCAGGAGGTGCCAGAGGACTGCCTTATGGAGGTCCTCCCCCTGTGGGGCCTAATGGTCTCGGAGGATTTGGAAACTTTCCTCATTTTGGTCCTAGTAGTCCTGGGGGGCCTGGTGGCTTTCCTTCTTATGGCTTTGGAGGGTTTGGTGGCCCTCCGCCTAGTGGTTCTGGAGGCTCTGGAGGTTTACCTCCTGGGGGCTCTTGAGGGTCTGGTGGTTCGCCTCGTGGTGGTCCTGGTGGTCCCGGTGGACCTAGTGGTCCTCCTCCTGGAGGCCCTAGCGGTCCTAGCGGTCTTGATCCCGAAAATAAACCCCCTGCGGGTATATTTTTCGTTAGTTCTTCGTCACAACAACCTGTTTTCAGTCAACCTATGGTCCTACTGGTAATTATATGCCATATCAATATTACTAGTATGTGCAGCCCAACCGACAGTTACCTTTCCTAGCAACTTTGGAATTGCCTGACTTGTCTAAGTTGATTAATGACCCCATTCGACACAATCCGTCGTGGCCTCCCATTCCGGTAAAGTTACCATCGGATATCCCAAAATTTGATGGGAAGCAGGGAGACGATCCGAAGAACCATGTTATGACATTCCATTTGTGGTGTTCTTCAAACTCCCTCATGGATGACTTCGTTTGGTTACGACTCTTTCAACGAAATTTGACTGGTATGGCTACGAAGTGGTACATTGAACTCCCACAACATTCGTTTGTGGATTTTGCCTCGTTGGCAACCGTGTTTCTTACACACTTTCAACTCCCTATTCGTTATGAAATGGGCACTAATATTTTAACCTCGCTGTGACAAAACACATCCACCCACATTTCTGATCATATTCATGAGTGAAGAAGGCAGAGAAGGCTTATTAAGGCCCCTATTCCGGATCAGTTACTAGCTGATTGGTTTACCAAATCCTTGTTGCCTTCTATTGCCTGAGATGTGGCTATGGGCGGTGCCGTTACCGAAGAGCAGGCTATCAGTCGGGCTCAGTATGTAGACTTGGTCTATTCCCAGTCCGAAACTCTTTATGACCTGATTCCTCAAGCTCCTCGCCCTATCACCAATCCTGCCAAGCCACCAGTAGAAGTACCCGTTGATGGGATTGTTGGTTCAATCCAGTCCCCATCAGCAACGAAACCTTCCAAGCAACCCCAAATTGCCACCCCTACTCCTTTGACTCCTAAGGTTTCTGCCGAGGTCAACTCTATTCAAAGTACTCAAACCTTGGGTAATAATAAAAAGAAAGTTAAAAATAGAAATAAAAAACCTGGAAACAAACAGGAGACTCCAAGACCAACCAACAGTGATAATGATAAAGGGAAAAGGAAGGAAAAATATCCCTATCTGCTATGTGGTAGTGACCATTTTTCAAAGGAGTGTCCTCGTTGGGATGAAATCTCCCAGTTTCTGAAGTCCAATCCTGCACCTGCAGTACTTACGGATCCGTTTCCCTCCCAACAACAACTGATAGACCACATGTCTAATCAGGGTAACTCTAGTTCGTTAGAGGAAATTCGTATGATGTCCTCAGATACCATCAATCTGCAAACTCGAAGTCAGAATTATGACAAACCCGCAGATAAGAAAGAAGATTATTCTTCTTTAGGGAAAGCTCCCTCTACTAGTTCTCTGGAATCCTCGTCTACTGTCCCCTTATCTATCGAGAAGCCTACTCTCGACATGATTTTGCACCCACCTAAGAGTACTCTTCGGAAGGCTGTTTTTAATACCAATGCTCGAGCTGCTCAATTTTATTATGTGGTTGAAGATCTCGCTCAGGCACCTTACGCGATGTCCACCCTAGAGGTACTCTAAAGTTGCCCTACACAGTGCAAAAACTTATTGACAACACTAGGAGCTTTAGACCCAGATAATACTAACTTGATTCATTTCAATGTTGAGAACTATAAGCCTAGATTACCGCATAAACTTGCTTTACAGATCATTACGAAAGTAGTGGGAAAGAAAGTTTTTCAAACGACACTAGATGAAGGAGCTTCGACCTCGGTTTTGTCTCTGACTTGTTGGAAGGCCCTTGGCTCTCCCGAGCTTGTAACATCACCTACGACCCTCAAGGCCTTTGACGGACGAGGTTTCCAACACCATGGCCTCATATCAGCCCTAGCAGTCGAGCTGGGGGGAAAAACCGTTTCAATTCAAGTAGAAGTCCTCTTCAAACCCTTTTCAAGCTCCCTAAATACGAAAAGATCGTCGAGCGATCTTGTCTTCTTCACGCTTGTTAAAGTATTTGAAGAGTCATCCGTCCGATGGTAGGTTATCTCTTTTTCGGTTCGGATAGGACTATTTATGAAAAAGGAACACTCCAGCCAATCATGACTGGAAGAGTTCTATAAGGTATGATTTTACACTTTTTCAGGCCTTAGAGACTAAATCATACAAAAAAGGACCCCTTTGGAGTCTTCTTCCTTATTCGTTTAGACTCTCTAAATGTGAACGATACCGAGTTTTCTTTCAGTGGACCCGTTAAATTAAACATTGAGAGACTTGTTTTGGGAAAGAACCCCTCCTCTCTTAGGTTCGTAAAATATATGAGTTTGGACTTGTCTTCCAACAAGCTATATCGAGTGTTTGTTACCCTCTTTGAACTCGTAAAACCGAAAAGAGGCACTCATCAATCATGATGGGGGAAATGGGATGGGAATCATTTTGCAAATAATGGCAGTTGTTTGTCGTTATCTTTGAACATGGCACTTGTCTGCACATCATGTCAGTCAATTAGGTATTCAGCTGATCTCCATGATGATCCACTTTCATGAGTCATGTCACTCCTTTGAGTCTTTCAAAAGAATGCATTGTCCACTGTCGCATTGTGTGTCTGTCCCATCTAGTCATGCTGCCAAGTCATTTTGTCGTGCTGCCCGATGTTCAAAGGGGATTTGAAGATTATATTCTGGCAGTTTCGATGTGTTTGTGTGTTTAAGCCTATTGCAGGTACACAGGGTTACTATCGAAGCATCACATTCCAGGTATCTACAGCATCCAGGGAGAGTCTTCAACCTTTGTCCTTCATTTGTTCTGGATCTGAACCATTCAGACTAGTGGAACACCTTACTATCTGCATAAGGTGAAATATTCCAGCTAACAGGTACCGTACAAACGAATGGAAATGGTTAATCACCATGTTTGAAAAAATAATTAACAATTAGGTCTACATATTGCTATCTCTCGGTGGTAGGCTGATTCTAATAAGATCTATTCTCTCTGGACTAACTGTTTATTGGTTTGCTCTTGCACGTATCTCCAAGTCCATCTTGAATTGTCTTAGGCATTTTTTTTACCTTTCTACGGGGAGGCTCTGATGGTAAACAGAGGCAACACTTAGTGGATTGGCACACCATCTCCACTCCTTATGAATACAGTGGATGGAATATTAAAAACCTTGAATGGTTTGGGATGTCTCTTAGACTAAAAATTTTGTGGATGGTGTTAAATGGCAGAGGTATATGGAGTCAAATTATTGCACTTAAATATCTTAAAAATCACCCTGTAGATCAATGGATCCGCACTCAAAATTTTCCTGGACATGGTACTTTATACTTTTGGAATGGATTTATTATATCTCTATTCTGGATTACAAGTCAACTTGGATGGAAGGTAGGAAATGGCCTTCACATAAGGCTGGGGATTGACCCCATAGCAGGGTTGAACGCTCCCTTTGTGCTCTCTGAAGGTCTTAGAGAATATCTTTGTGATTTTGGAATCACACATCTCTTTCAGGAACAGAACTTGGATTTGGGACAAACTGTCATGATTACTGGTATACCGGTGCTGATATGAATCTAGGAGGTATATGGGAGGAACATTGGACAAAGTATGTTAAAGGATTATCACATGGCGGCATCAGGCTAAAGGCAACTGCAGACACTCTTCTCTGGATGCATAATAAGATGACATGTATGGTCACAACTAGTATGGCATATGATCTCATAGTCTCATCCACCTTGCATCTCTCTTCGGTGAAACTTCACTCTCGGTTGTGGTATTGCAACATGCCTCAAAAAATAAAAATGTTTTGTTTGGATATGTATTGAAAACCGAATCAATACTTGGGACAATTATAAAAAAAAGGACGGGCTGGTCCCAATAGATGTTGCCTCTATAAAAATTCTGAAGAATCGGTCAATCACCTTTTTGTTGAATGCTCTTTTGCACGAGATACTATCAACTTTCTACAAAGGAAATATAGTTGCTCCTTGGTATGGAATCACACCACATTATTGGAAAATATTGAAGAATGGTTCAAAAGAGTTTGTGAACTACTCTATCTACCTTTTTTTTACATCTGGAACATGTGGATCTCTCGGAATTTATCCATTTTCTAAGATAAAAGACCATATATGTTCTCTCTCTATTATAAAATTATGGATCAAGTCATTTCTTATCATGTGACACATTGCAGAAAATCTAGGACCAAGAACATAGGCAATGCACCAGTTCTATCACATCCTACATGATTTTTTGATGGTGTTGCTGCAAACAAGAGAGGAGGCGCTGGTATATATTTTCTAATAAGTCAAACACATTTTTTCTACATCAAGTTGGGATGTGGCCACAACACTAACACAAGAGTTGAACTATTGACCCTCTGGGCACTGCTGTACTTTTCAAAAGAAATTGGAATTCCAACACTTCATGTTTTTGGAGATTCATCTGTCATTATCAACTGGGAAAATGACAAAGCAACACTCTCAGCTCTTGATCTGGAGGCCTGGTGTGGAAACATCAATGGAATCATAGCTCATTTTTTTTCCATAGACTTCTAGCATGTCTATAGGGAATACAATGAGAGGGCAGATATTTTATCCAAGGAAGCGCTCCCCATGGCTACTGGCCTGCTATCCTTCACAAAATACTTTGAAGGATTAGTTATTGGGGAAGATAAACTTCGGCTCTTTTAAAAAGTTGAGCTTGTATACCCTACTCCACAAACCATTTTTGGTTTCTTTGAGTATGGTTGCTTGAGTTTGTATGGAGTATCTTTTGGATACCTATGGTAGAAACTATTTCTCCTCTGAGTGTTTGATATTATTACTCTTCCTCGAGCACTTCCTTGGATAAAATTATCTGGGCTCCCTTTGTCTTCTCTATGGACAAATTCTTTGATAGTTTCCTTCTACTTGAGTTGACAGTTTGGATGGTGACTCCTATGTCTCATATGGCATTGTATGAACAACTCTTTGTTAGCTTATGATCAGTCTTTGACTATGTATTGAATGGTATCCCTATATCATGTTGATGTAACCAGTTACCTTTGATTCAATCTGAATAACAAAGAACAACTATTTTTCTTCTAAAAATTATAATATGTTATAGCAAATTCATACTTGTCATTAATTATCATTAATTTACATTAATATCTTACCGTGAATGTCATCCAACTTTATTACTTTTACTCATTTGATGGTGTAGCGTTTTGTAAATTACCATCCTCTCTTAGGGGGAGCCTCTCTATTACTTCCTTGCTTGCATATATATACTACGTATATATGTTATACCGTGTAAGGTATCTCTTACTTCCTTGCTTTATATATATATATACTACGTAGATATTTTATATCGTGTAAGGTATCTATACATAGGCCTATTATTTTTATAGCAGAGTGATTGGGGCATATTAATTTCAAGTGCAAACTATTTTCTTTTGATGGCAAATGAATAATGGGGATCCTTACATAGATATTCTCGACTGGTTTGGTCTTCGATCATTGTGTTTTTCCTTTTCTCTTTTGAATAAAATATGGAGGTCGTGCATTGTTTAGCTTTGCTTCTATGTTTTAGTTTTTAATAGGTTATAGATTTTCAGGCCTTCATGTATTTTAGCTTGAAGTTCAATGAATTTAAAACGCATCATCAAACCAATCGATCAAAGGGACATGTTTTTATTTTATTATTGTTTATAATTACACTTCCATAACTACCAACCATGAATACCAATGTCTTTTCATTATCCAATATATATCCTAATATAATATAATGATATATGTCTATTTATATAATGATATATGTCTATTTTTTTTCAGATACCTAGTAAATGTTATATTTCTATTTTTCATAAAATTATATTAATGTAGACATGGTGGTAAATGTTATATTTCTATTTTTCTTAAAATTATATTAATGTAGACATGGTAGAGTGGGATCTGTTTTCCCTTTATCTTTTCTTAAGAAAGATTCCACATGTTGCATGATAATAAATAACAGACAATTAGACAATTGCATGATGCATAATAAGTTTGACTATTTATTAATTTACTTTTCATTAAGATAGAGCATGTTTCATTAGGAACATAGACTTAAGATTATTGTTTTCTACATTAACACAATCTCAATGTTGAATTGTGGGAGAACAAGGTTGTTGCAACATAGTTGTCCACTATTCATTTAATGTTAACCAAATTTTATTGTTTATGTGATTTAAAAAATGTAAAATATTTGATTGATTAAAAATTGAAAACAAGTTATTCAATTATTATTTTACAATTTATAGTTTGAATAGTATAAGAAAAAAAATAATTTTTTTGTTTTAAATCTGAGTAGCATAAGACAAACTTTATATTTTAGATGGCAATATGGAAAAGCATTAATATATCCAATATCATTAATTTTACATAATTGATTGGCCAATTGAAGCATTAATATCTCCAAAATCATTACATCTTTTACATAATTCTTTGAAAGATTGGCTAATTGAAATGTTGAATGAATTTAATTTATATGTTTTTTATTTTTTCAATATTGCCTTCATTTTATGATTTCAACTTGTCATCAATGCGAAGGTAAATATTATGAGTGTTAAATAACTAAATCACATGTCGTCAATTCATTTCTTTATACCATACAAAATGAAAACTACTATAGTGATGTCCAAATTTACCACAATTCAATTTCATCACTTCCAAAAGTAGGCAATGATGTATCCTCTTAGCTTCATTCTATTTCTACAAACATTGGCATTCCCTCCTATACATATTCAAATATATTTGATCTGGATAACCACAATGTTACCCACCTAGCGCGGGCACTATCTTCTTTTTCCTTCAGATTGCCTAATGGAGAACGAGAAATGGAAAAGATCAAATAATTTGTTTAGACTACATATAATGCTTCATCTACTACAATTGGCTTCCCAGATATTGGTTCATTACTGGTTAATGAGTAAAACACAGAGGGTCTATCTGACATGGCGTTCCCAATTGTTTTCCCAAATGGGGATGCACTACTTTGCCAACCACGTATTAATAACATTGTGCTTGATAGCTATGTTGTACACTTAATGAGATACCATGACAATAGATTTGGTTGTCATCCGCACTTCGGATACTAAAAAGTAACAAGAAACAAAATACCCCTCAAGGTGGCTTGGGAATTAACTATCCATAAATTCCAAGGATTGACATTAACAAATCCAACCATTGACATTGGTAACAATGAATGCCAAGGAAAAATATTTTACACAGACATGTTGGAATGAGATATTATTTCTATTTACTTAGAAATATTCTTCGAGGAATTTGATCTAATAATATATGCCACATGGTTAGCTATGGAACTTAACATGCAATTCTATCATAAGATAATTTATTGGATTTGATTACAATTTTAGAATTTCCTAGGCCACAAGAGACGAGATTTTTACAAACAAATAATTGTAATATTTGAGGCCATCATTAGGTTTAGAAGTACGTGACACATACATATAACTTTCTCTCATTATACAATATATCAAAGTTATTTTTAAGTTTCCATTGTTTGTTTATAGAGCAACGTCTGTTTTGTTGTTTTGTACGATTTCGTTTAGAAATCCATGTGTAGATCATTTTGATGAATCTTGCATTTTTCAGCACAACCTGGAGGTGCTTGTAGTTGTAGTTGTTTTTCTTTATATATTTGTATTTTTAAAAATTAGCTTTTATATAAATAAACTATAGTTAGTTTTATTTTTTTTAAAATATATGACATGAGTTTTAAATTATATTTTTAATAAAGTGGTATATAACTATATCACACATTTTCTTAAAATTTGTTACAATACAACAATCCTTTGATAGCATGAAATCGAATCTCAATGGTTTGTTTTAGACATTATCATTTTAAATTCATATTAAAGAGGTATAAACATATGCATTGTTTATTTATTTAATTTGATAGGATTGTCTATTTTTCTCCAACATGAATGTGATACAAATGTTGTTTGTTTACTTATTTAATTTTATATATACATACGATGTCGTATTTAGTAGGCCTTTCAATACCAATGTTGATTTCCAAAATAACTAGAATCAAACTTCATCATTGTATTCCATAATATAATTAGAGTAAAAAATATAGGTTAAACAATAATATCACAACCTAATATTTTTAATGGGATATATTTTGATTTTTCCTTTTCGATCTTATGGACTATTGACTTTTAAAGGTTTGAAAATATTTTAATTCTTATTCAGAGTTGTGTGAAATATGTATGTTTTCATTATCATTGTATCTATATTTTCATTTAAAGATCAAAATTTAAATGTCTTTAAAAGATATTGTGTAAAGCGATCCATAGAAACATGTTGAAGATTAATCAATCATTAATTCTCAAATTCGACGAGGATATTAGCTAGCTACTATTAATTGTCAGACATTAGACATGTGCATTGTCTCTTATTCATGAAATTGCCTTTAATGTTTACACATCAGTACAAAGATTGAGAATCTTCTTTATCACTCTTAAAATGACCCTTTGAGTTAAGTGTATGTGCTAACATGGTGTAGAGATTGAGTACTTTGTAAGAATTAGAGTTCAGTTTGAATTCTAAGGATTGGTTGCCAATTATATGAACATGTCTAAAATGGGAGAACAAACTATTAATTGAAGAAGACTTTAAGGGAAAGGCTTCAATGAAGATTAATGCATGTTTGGGTGTATATGAAGACATATTTCTTCTTGAAAGACACTTGTAAATATTGAGATACTTATTTATTCTCTACTTTGTTTTGCATGTCTTGTTTATTGTGCAATGGAGGCTTTAAGAATAAAGGTATTTGTTTTAACTATAAAAAAAATTGTATGCATTTTGGGTCTATGAAAACTAACTTTTTTCTTTTGATATGACACAAATTATTATTAGGATTCAATAGTACAGGTTAAACATGATGCACCTATAAAGGAATAAAGCATGAAAACATTAATATATATTAACTCTAGCATTATTTTAGTATATACAATGGAAACATGGATCAATTTCTTTGTTTACCCAGTCATAGATATTAAATGGCTTATTCAGATCAATTCCATAAGATTAAGTTGCAATTGAATAACACTCAAGGTAACTAGTAAATTTTTAGAATGATGTATGCCCAAGTTATCCATTAAGGTTGTTTGCATGGCATACTCCATTTCTCTACTAATGAGGTACCCAAGCCTCGAAAACTCTCAAATCCCCCCCAAAAATATGTTTTTCCAATGTAATTCCGTTTAAGAAGTTAATTTTGGGTGGGAAAATACAAAAAAAAAAAGAAATATATAAACCATGAACACACTTTACTTCTTTCTAATTCAACAAGACCAGGGAATAAAATGTGTCCTCTATTTCTTTTATTTCAATATGGCGAGACAAATATATATATATGTGCGTGTGTGTGTGGGAAGATCTTTCTTTAATTACAACTATAGAAACAAAGAAAAAAAGAGATTAAGGATTTAATTCTATTTATTATTTATTATTATTCAAATTTATTAAAGAAATGCTCACAGGGCTCTGATGGGTAATTGGGGGTCCATGGATCGATTTCCTTGATGCAAATCTGTTATGTTACCTACTCCATTCACTCAACTCCCTTTCTCGTTCCCGTGGAGAGACCAATTGCATAGCATCCATACTTTAGTACCTCATGGAGGCATAGCTTCACTAGCTAAGTTCATATACTTCAAATCAATATCTCTTAGCTTTTATGTTGATTTAATTCCTCCACAAGAGCACACATTTGGGTGGAATTAGTTTTTTCTATTAACAATTTATATATTTAGAGCCAAACGAGATCACAATCCAACCCTTTATTGTTTTACTCACATATGTATATTTTTTCGTATGACAAATTAATGTACAATTCATTTTACTTGCCATCGATTACACCGGTTGCTATTTATTGCTTATTAGTAATTGCAACATAGTTTTCTTTCAATTTCATCAACTACTATCTCTACCATAAATTAGCTAGGCTCACTTTCAAACACATAAAAATATGGTGTCTACATATACACAACTTTTTCTCATTTTACAACATATTGAAGTAATTCGAGGCGTTTCATTCTGGGCTAGTTTTTATTTATTTATTTTTTAAACTAAAAAACAAATAACAGAAGAGAAAACTTTGATATTTGAGGAGGATATAATTGACTAGTCATTGTATAAAGGACTGTATCGGAAAAGAAATTTTCGAACAGACTAGAAATTTTGGAGGAATATGTAATTACAGCACACTTCCATTTTCAGGATTGGTCTTCAAGTGAAGACCATTAGGATGAAATCATTCCTCTATATTGTCCAACACAAAGCTTGTTCTTCACGATAAATTTATCCCTTGAATGGGTGATGACCGGAGCAATGACAATGACAATGACCCCTGTTAGTATGCGTTGATAAAAGGTATGGGTAACGAAGAATTATTCCAAACCCAAAAGGGCAGTATATAATATTGATTGATATCTTCTTCATATTATTTATTGGATAGATAAATACTTGCAACTAGCTTATTGAGAGTGAATCCCAAAGAGATCGAACCCATTGGGTTCTGGTAAAGTATTTCTATAATATTATTTATTAAAATTTTTAACACATTGGGTTCTGTTAAAGAATTTCTATAATAGTGTGTTGCATGCACTCTTTTCGTGCTTACGATCTTCATCTTTACTCTAAAGAGCCATAATTTCATTACATTAACAAACTTAATTCAATAATGCAATCGATTAGTTTTGCCGTTGATTATCCATGTGTTATGGACATGGAGTAAGTTTCTTATTGTTTATTCTTTATTATATTGTATTGTAGAAAGTAAAAAGAAAAGTAATAATAAATTTGATAATAATAATAAATAAAATAAATATTTTTTTGAAATATGATTAAAAATAGAAAAGTAAAATAAGTAAAACAAATAATTAAATAAAAAAATTCTTTGTTTTGTAGAGTAAGTTTTTTATTTATTATTCTTTATTATATTGTAGAAAGTAAAAATAAAAGTAATAATAATAATGATAATGATAATAAATAAAATAAATAAAATTTTAAAATATGATTAAAGATAAAAATAAGTAAAACAAGTTGAATAAGCAACGAAGTCGCTTAAGAAAAGTTTGGAAAAAGTAACAATAAGCTAAGCTAGCTTAGTTTTTTTTTTTTTCTAATCTGTGGATTTGTTAAATCGTTGTGAAATTTGTTGGCCTGTGAGACTTTGTGATAGACTTGCAATGTAACTAGACCTCCAGATAGCCAAGCATATTGCTGGATGCACTTGGTGATTATTGGATGTGCTGTGTCGAGTCCCGATGGTGACACCTCACGATGTTGTGTGCTGGAACTCGTATGTTTCGATCAAAAAACTGCTTTAAGGTCGGATTAACGTTGATGAATTTTTCTAGACGATAGGCAGAATATATGAATCAAACACCCAATGCAATGAAAATGGAATGTGTCATCTGTGGATCATATGTACGGATCGGTATTTGGGTTATAGTTCCCGAAGCCCTGTCCCACCACGTAAAAGTTGTATCCATGAAGATGCATTGGATGGTTCTCTGCCAATAAGATGTTTGTTTCCTGGTAAACCAGTTGCACTGTAGAAATGTATTTCAGCACCTTCACTTTTGTTGCTTCTACAAGAGCCCAAAGAATTTTGGGTATGTTGTCCCCGGTGTAGTTGAATTTAACTAGAGGCCTTGATGGAAAATCTGTCGTGAAGACACCTTTAATGCCGAAATAATACGCTTGTAGCACCACGATCGTGGGCGATACAAATGATATGTTTTTTATGCTATCCTCCTCACTATGCGCTATGATATATTTATTTTCTTGTGAAGTAACCATTAATAAACACTAATTGTCATCTGTATCAGAGCTCACTAAGGAGGAGGAGAAAATTCTTGCTGCTAATTTGGAGCAGCAAGTAAGTAAAATGTTCCCACTGTCCTCTATTTTTTCTGACCAAACCCTATATTTTTATTCCGAACAAGAAAACCATAGGATTTAGATTGCTATTTTTCTAATATTTTTGAATACCAAAAGGAAAATAAATACATTGCCAAACCAATTTTTGGATGCCTTTGTTTGAATAAAATCTATAGGGAGGATTTGGGAATCCCATCATATGTTTTCTTGTTCTGTTCACTTTGTTTTTATGGGCTATGTGATTTGGGGTAAACTTGCATAGAACAAAAATTAAAGAAAAGACAAAAAATACAATGAGTAGTTGTTTTGTAAGTTTTTCTCAAGGGTTTAGGGTTTAGCAACACTAAGAAAATTGCCCTTTTTCTAATAAACGAGGTTAAATTTTATGGAAGTCTGTATGATTTTGTTTTTGTTTTCATTTGTTTCTTTTATAGAGCAACAGAGGTGGCTTGTTGGGTGGAAAATAGATTTATTTTTGTCCTTCCCCATATGTTCTTATATTATGTTGGTGTTTTGTATGAGTCCGTCAAATTAATATCAGGTGGCAGACCGCATAATTCCATCAAAATAATTCCATCACTAAGACAATATCACAGGATGGAAAAAAACAATAAGAAGAATTCTCTTGCAGCTATCTCTCTCTCCTTCTTGTCTCTATCTCTCTCCTCATGCAAACATGAGTGAGTATGAGTGTGTATAAATGAGGGAGGGTGTATCCCTATTTATACCATTCAAGTGACTAACCTCCCAAATTGACTGGGATAACCTCTAACCCTAACAGGACCGAATTCTCCTAGAGAGACTCCAAACATGCATTACATAATATTATAATAAGGACTATTGCCCCGACTTACAACAGAGGTTGTACCCCAAGGACCATGTAATCTTAATGTTATTTTCTATTCAACTACACTATTACATTTATTCTAATGCAATTATTGAAAATTCCTTTATATATAATTTTATTATCATTTAAAAAAATATTATTATATTAACCCATTTGGAAATATAAAAAAAAATTGAATAAAAATGTTAGAATGATAATTGTTCTAATATTAAAGTAATTTATTTTTAAATATTTTTAATGACATGTTATTTCTTCATATTTATTACAAAATTTAAAAATACTTAAATCAATATAATTATAATAAATTCTACTATGCTTTGCTTTTCAAAGATTCAATTCTCTTAGAATTATAAATATTTACAAGACCTTTATAAAAGCATATAATAATATCCATATTATTATAAGATCAGCCTAACCCAAGATTCTTACTTATGATAAAAGGTTAGATTTATGACAGAATGTCTAGATAAATCATTTGTTCATCTTTATCACGTTGTTGATAAAAAGGAGTCAAAGGGTTTGCAACACGTTGTTGAAAAAAAGGAGTCAAAGGGTTTGCAAAATTACTTTTAATGTATTTTAAGACAAATTCATGCAAATATTATGAGCAGTTCCAAAACTCAAAATCATTTAATTATTTTATATTAAAATATTTTAATTTCAAATTATTAAATTTATGTAATTATTAATATATAATTTAATTTAGTTTCTAAGTAAATGAATTAAGCATTAATAAAATAATCTATACTTAATAATTTCACAAATTATTTACTTTTAATACAAATTAGAGCATATCATAGAAGTAGAATGAAAAATGGAGAAATGGATATAAGCTTAACGAGAAATATTGTTTCTATTTCTGAAATATGGAACAATTTGTTTTTTATAAGAGTAGATTTTTACTTTTAATGCAAATTTAAGCAAAACATAGAAGGGAAATGAAAATAGAGAATTGGATATAAGCTTAACAATAAATATTGCTTCTAGTTGTGAAATATGGATCAAATTGTTTTCAAGAGATAGATTAAATTCTTTGACAAAGTAAAATGTTGAAATAAAGGAATTATTTCAACACAACAGGTGGCAGATT
>LPNX010408559.1:497705-546275 GCA_001517045.1 Pseudotsuga menziesii | reverse complement strand
GGAGTATGCCGTGGCCACTGCCTTTACCCGACACTGGTATATATTAATCGAGAGCCCTAGTTGGCGAGCTGATTTTTTCTTGCATTTTCAGTTGGAGAGAATGTTGAGCTTGGCGATCAATTTCCTTACAGGGTTGTAGTGTATATTCGGTAAGGTTTCTGGCTCTAGTATGTCTGTTTTCTTCTTGACGCGTTAAATTCCTGAAATTTGTTCCAACATTACGCCATTTTTGTCCAGGCTATGTAGTGTTTGTTTTTGTTGAATCCTGCATCAATCTCAACTCGTTTTAAAGTGTTATTTCCCGATTTGGTCATTCCTTTATATCTTTCTTCAAGCTTCGGCGAAATTATCGCCATCCTTTCACTCATTCTGTAGTTTCTTGACCAATTATTTTACTGCTTTAACCCTTTTTTTGCAAATGCAGACAATTGTCCCTTATATATAGCACGAACCTGTTTCTTTACCTGCATGTATAAACGACGGGTTCCTTTTCTGTTTCCTATTTACTCTGCCATGCTTTATATAGTTCACTCACTGCAATTCGACTCTCCATTACGTAATCTAAAAATAGCCAAATGGCTAACACTACCTCCTAAAATTTTACTATGGAAAAAATTTAAAAATAAAATAGAATGGCTCTAAAGTTAATGTAGAAATGTTTTTGTTCTTTTGTTCCAACCTCAGAAGATGAAATGAATCACTCTGAAGAAAACATGAAATGAATCACTATGAAGGGAATTTAGCCTCGTTCCGTTGGGGCCTGCACAGGTCTTCCCAGTGGCGCACGGAGACAACCCCAGTCCCACTGTGTAGATGAAGCGTTTACTTATGCTTTGTGGGACGTCTACTGGGTGCTCCTTGGAAGCCAGGCTTCAGAGTGCTAGGCTAAATTTAGTGACAGTCGCAGTGTCATTGTACGCTGGAAGGCTAGGGAAACTGCGAATCGTAGAATTTTGATATCCAATATACTGTAGAATGGCCGTAGCTGTGGTGTTATCGAAATTGCCTGCTCCCATATTATTATATGCTCGAGCAGCCATATAGTATTTGCCCACAGGCTGGTTGGCTGTGATAAGAACATCTGTAGTCTGGCCGGCAGCGACGACGACTACATCGGTTTTGTATGGCTTGGTGTAGGATGCATCCACAGCTACAACTGTAAATTCGTCGCCTGCAAGCTTGAAAATATGCCCAGTATTGAGCGCAACATTCATGATCCTCAGGAGGTACGTATCACCGCTTTTTATAGGTACCCTGAATGTTTATGCATCAAGAACACTTTGATAAGTTTATGTCGTTTTTCAAAACAACAATTTATATAAGTTGAATAAAGTCTGTAGAAAAGTAGAGAATTAATAGTCGAGCAGGCAAACAGATCTCCTGGCTGTCCATTTATGGTGAAGTAATCGGATAAATTCGGGGCACCACCGGACAGGATTGCTGCTTCTATAACGGCCATGGGATTAATGTTCCACCATTCTCCTGTTCAATAAAACGATCGCTTTGAATCAATATTAACAACTAAAACCCATTAGACATGCAAACATTTGTCTATAAAATTTCATAGCAGCTCATCACCTATTATAATAGGAACTTCCGCATGCGGTTTAGGAAAGGGATATGATTTTCCTTTCTTAGGATAGATTATTATAGCTCCATGCACGGTAGCTCGGAGCCATGAAGAATGAGCATGTCAAAACAAGGTTCCTTCCTGTCCATTAATGGTGAACCTCTGTGTAAAATTTCCACCTGGAAGAATGGGGCATTGTGTAATATACTCGGGTCCATCAGCCCACCCTGTACGCAACTGCTGCACTCCATGCCTGTAAGATTTAAGCACGAGCCTTATAATCTTTGTCAACAAACCTATCTATAACAAAAACAGATGTACTATTTAAAAAAAATGTTCAATAAGGTTAGGGAAACACACCAGTGAATAGTGGCATTGTACTGTGCATTGTTAACAACTGTAACAACAACAGTGTCTCCGTCGTTGACATAAAGAGTTGGACCTGGTAGCTGTCCATTCACGGTGATTATTGTATAGTGCTTGCATACCCTGGTAATTGTCTTATGTTCAATCTTTACAACCATTTCCCTGATGTCATCATTGCCATGTGTCAAGTGAAAACCATCATTGCCATGTGTCAAGTGAAAACCAGATATCAAACTCCAAGAATGACATTATTTCTGATTGGCCAATTAGAAGTTTACAAAATAGCAAATACAAATATTTTTATTAAAATTTAAAATATTTTTTTGCAAACTCTAAAGTTTAACTTTTGAAAACAGATTTTGATTTTTTTGGTGGTAGCAACTAATAGAAGGTCAAAGGTGGTTGACTAGCAATCGACCTGCTGTGGCAGGTATAATAAGTAAAACAAATAATTAAATAAAAAAATTCTTTGTTGTTATATTATACTTATTTTAATTTATCAATTTATATAGTTGATATTTATTTATTAACCATTACCTTAAAATTTATATAATTATGATTTAATAAATCAATAATTTTAAATAAATTTGAATTAATGTTACTAGTATTAAATTGAATCAATATAGTAATTATATATAATAATAATAAAAAAAATAATTTTTAAATTTTGTTACTAATTGGGGAAATTTTTGTCTATTTAGTAGTTTGACACTTAAGTGTTAATAATAATATATGCGAAAGATCATATAATGCAAGGACTATAAGAATGAGTTTATACTAAAATAGTCACTATAGCTGTGTGGTTAATTATAGTGATGTTTAGTCATAATTTTGATTTACTATGAGTAGATATAAATATGATTGATTAGGGCTATATATAATTTTGTATAGTTAATTATAACTTGTTCATCATTGGGGGGCATACAAATATGGTTGAAATTGAATATAATTTAATAGATTATGAACCATCATATTTACTGTAATAATCATTGTATGTGAGGATTCTAGTGGTCATATACCTATCCTAGGGAATTCAAATAAAGTAGAAGTAAATTTTAATATGCATAAAATTTGGTGGAAAGATAAGAATCCCTTTATATGGGCTAAAATTAGAATGGCATGCATTAACTTATGGGAAGTTATGTTATTAATTAGGTGGTTGAGTAGGAACCATCGATGACTAAATGGGAAACCTTTTAGTAATTTCATTAAGCACAATATTTTTCCTTTTAGTAATTTCTTTAAGCACAATTTTTTTCCTATTAGATATGAGGGTATATTTGTAGTTGTATCAAATATGTTACTTATGAGTTATTTTCACAACGTTAGATATTTGGGGTTGTGCCTATCTTTTATGATAATTAATGTGTAAATCATTTTGCTTAGAAAACTAAAATTCTACCAATAAAGAAAGCATATCAAGTTGAAATTCCACTACATGGACAAATAGTGGAGCCTAATGAACTCAAATTAGGCTAATACTTAGACAATACATTATATATTCTTTAGATAAGATAATGGATGGAAACTGATTTGTTTAATACAAGGACATGGTATCCTTTTGAAACACATTATGGAAAAACACCATTTACTTAAACGAGGTGATTCCATATGGATCTTATTCAAAGACTACTTTATTAAGAGGAAACATGGATTTAGAATAAATGAGTTAAGAGTGTTAATAAATTAGAGCAATAGTGTGATAGGTTTTTGAAATTTTTTTTTGGTTTATCCATACCTATTATAGTGATGACCTTGGGTAATAATAAGAGAGTCATAAGAATATTAACACAATCATCATCTTAAATCAATTAAAGCAATTATTATGAAGTTGTGAAGAGCGATGATGTACAAAGACAATGGTATACTACGATAAATACTAGTAAATGCCTTGATGATCTTGAGGGTGGGAACACACTTAGCTTTGAAATTCTTAAAGAATTGAAGAAGTAATGGTTTCCCTTCGGATTATATTATATAGAGAACAATAAATGAATTTGATAACATTTGCATTTTGATAAAATATAGTCATGAAATCTTGTAAACAATAATAGTTCTCCTAATTTAATGATTGTTACCATACTGATGTTGTCCTAGATACAAATTATTTATTACCGATAAGGAAATAATAATGTATGATCTTATGATTTAAAATGCATGTACCTTCTTCGCCTAAGAAAGGTATGACAACCTTAATGATCCTTGGTAGTTACATGTTGAGTGAATACAAATGATGAGTTCTAAGACCTTCATTTTAAATCATTGATTATTTCATGATAAGTGGATAAATATACACATTTATAAAAAAAAGAGAGATAAAATTTCACCTAAAGAATTATGAAATGAATAGTGTGTGATATAATATATTAACTTACTAAAGCATTAAAAGTACTAAAGATACATTTTGATGAGCATTAAAGGGAGTGGTGCAATATAATGGTTAGTTGCGTAATTAGTAAGTGACTAAGAGGTGTGAAAGTGATGATGATATCAATGGATAAATATATGTGATAAGTAAACTAGGTTGAAGACAATATGTTTTCATGACACATAATTACCATAAGAGTGTTAGCGATAAACAACTGGTACAAAAGGGAGGAGTGTTTCAAGCATGATAATAGGAATTAGTATAGAAAGAGGTGAATGTATAAATGACATTCAGATCTTGTCATATAAAAATGATATGACAAGCCAACAAACTAACAATTAAACTACATAGTATAGAAAGTGTGTTCCATTATTAAAATTACCAAGAAATAAGTAGCAATTGTAAGTGTGTCCCTTAAGGGTAATTTAATTATGAATCTAGAGATAACATATTGATGACTATGATACTTGCCATTTAAAAACAAATAACTATCAAATGCGTGTATTTATAATTATTATTGATGGTATTATTATTATTATTATTAATGATAATAGTGCCTCTTGTGATAAAAATAGTCGATTGTTTAATAAAACAATTATTATTATTATTATGAGTATTACACCCTTGTGGTAAACATAGTCAATTGTTTAATTAAACCAAAGTGGAAATAACTTGAGTAAAATAATTATTAATCAAGTAGACCAAATCATTCCGTGTAAGTTAAACTTATATATTAAACTATGGAATCTGACCATCGAGCTATGACATGATTGCTTTTATGATAATACTTGTTAATATGATTACTAACATCAGATTCCAGACCAAGTAAGATAACTAAGATACACACCTCTACAAAAATTGAAGGGTAAAATAAGATAATTAATAAATTATTATTTTATTCAACATAATTGATTCGAATAGGACTAGCCATTAACCCACCATCTCATGAGGGACTTGTAGTGAACATTTAAAGAATAATTAAATGCTATACAACCAACTTATTCAATTCAACTTAAATGGATTTAACTATGGGGAAGCTCGAAAGAAGGGATAGTGAATAAATAAATGTATATTCATGATTATAATAATTTACCAGCAGCAAAAACTTAAAGAGGTAGGTGAATGGAGTGTTTGAGGAGAAAGGCGATGGATTAAGGTGGAAGCAAGGAGGAGGAAAATGGGTATTTAGGAGAGGTATCACGGAGTAATGGGTGGGGTGGTTTTCTTTCGGAAATTAGAAATTAGATTGTGTATGATTGGAAAAAGAGGAAAAAACCTTGAGGAGGGGGGAAACTCAAGGATTGAGAAATAGTTGGAAATGAAGGAAGATCTGAAAGGGAAAGGAATCTGCTCTCGGTATTATTGGTCTGTGGGCTCAGGGGCTAGGAAACCCATCAGTTTCCTAACGGTCCAACATGATCATGTTGGTCGGTAGGGTGGTTCATCATTTTTTTGTAAACAAAGTCTTGGATGGGATGCTAAAAGTTGAAGGAGCCTACGAGGTCTATTCCAATGTGTTGGATCTACTACAATCGTTGGTGCTAGGTATTTCACTATCAAGTTAATTATTTACATACCAAATTCATGTATGCTACAAGGGTATTACTGACTAGTTTACAGAAATTCCTGAAGTTTATTTCTACATTAATATGTTTACAAAAATAGTAGAACATACACATATATAAACCTATAAACATGATTAAAATATATTGATTTTATTAAAAACCAGTTGAGAATGAGCTTAACATAGAGAACAACATGGAGAAATGGACCTAGTGCTCCACCGGGTAAGCAAAGGACTACATTGTGGATGGAAAATTATGGAAGCCCAGTTTTGGGAAAAGTGGGAAGGTGGATATGCAATCCGCAATCCAATTGCGGAAAGGACCATTGCGTTTGCATGATTGCGGAAGTCAGTTTTTGGGAAAATTGGAAATCGCATACCCGCAACCTGCAATCCACAATTGCGGAAAGGTTGTTGTGGAAACTCAATTGCGGAAATATTGAGTTGCAGAAAGACTAAGGTTGTGGAATCAAGCTTGTGAAAAGATGTACTGCAGAAAGGAGCTCGCGGAAAGGAGCTTGCGGAAAGGTTGTTGCGAAAAATCAATTAAGGAAAGATTGAGTTGCAGAAAGAATAAGATTGCAGAAGAAAGCTTGCAGAAAGTTGTATAGTGGAAAGATATCTTGCGGAACATAAGTTGTGGAATCGAGATTACAGAAGTTACAAAAGAAATATTTGGTCACATTGCTAAATTTGGTTTGAGCAGTTATGAATTCAAGAACCTGGCAAGAGATGGTTAAAGAAGTTTAGAATGCTTATCAATTGGGTTCCTTTCCTGCCCTGAGTCATTAAACGGTTTTTTATCAATTATGAAACTGAAATTCAGGCATACTAACATTTGAAGGGAATAAATATTGGTAAGCATAAAATGATGGGTGAGAGAAATGTGTGACCAACTCTGAAATGGGGAGAATATGCAGAACAAAGACAGTGAAGGGAACCAAGCTTGAATGAGAAGAAGCAGAAGTATATCGGAGAATGTAACAGAGTTGGTAAGCATAGCTATATATGGTTTTCAGCATATTGTACTGAACATAGTTTAAATATAGGGAATAAGGGTGGTAGGGTGGTTTTAGGGAAGACATGTAGTCTTCTGTGTGCAAGTTGGAGCTTGTACAAGTCTAGTGGGTGCTAGAAATCTAGGAGAGTTGGTGCTCTCCACAAGTTGTTTCTTGTAAAATAGAGGTTGTAGCCTCACTTGAGGTGGTGCTCAAAGAAAGTTAATTTATAATAAAATAATTTTCTCTTATGAGTTTCCTCGTGAATATCTGTCTCTGTCCCCATCATATGTGTGACTGATAACAATTACTTCCAGTTTATATTTATTGCATTATCATGGATGTAAATATGTGAACAATAATAAATTTTTAAAAGGTCAAAAATTGTTTAAGCTTAGGAATAAATGATTCAACCCCCCCCTTCTCACTTATTCGAATAATCTCAACAATTGGTATCAAAACAGGTTCCTTTTATTTAAAGGTATATTTGTAAGCTTAAACATGACAAGTCATGAAGGGAATTTAACCAATAAGGTTCCTCTGTTTGATGGAACAAATTTTTCCTTCTGGAAGGTTAGAATGAGAACATATCTAATGATGTTTGGCATGTAGTAGATAGTGGCTATGTAAAGTTAGTTGTGATAGCCTCCAAAGATGATAAGTTCAAATTTAGTTTTAACGCAAAGGCAATGAATGCTATCTTGAGTGGTCTTGCAGAAGTTGATTTTGTTAAGGTGATGCATCTTGAATCTGCAAAAGAGACGTGGGATAAATTGATAAGCAGTTATGAAGGAAATGAGAAAGTAAAAGATGCCAAATTGCAGACATATAGACTGAAATTTGAACAGTTAAAGATGGATAAGGATGAGACTGTTGGTAAATATTTCTTAATAGTAGAAGAGACTGTGAATTCTATGAAATCTTGGTGAAAATATTGAGGAAGTGCCCTTAGTTCAAAAAATTTTGAGATATTTGCCTGATAAATTTAATCCCAAAGTTTCTGCAATAGAATAATTAAATGATATTTAAACTCTGCATGTTGACCAACTCTTAGGAACTCTGATTGCTTATGAAATGAGGATTAGTAAAGATAAATCCACCACTAGAGAATCATCCTTTAAAGCAGGTAATTACACTGATTCTGAAATGGATGTAATCGAGGCAAAATTCGTAAGAAGGTTGAAGAAAGGATCATGCAAATATAAAGGCAAGATGCCCTTTAAATGTTTCAACTGTGGTAAGATAGACCATTTTTCTTCTAAATGTCCTCACAAGCAAAAGGGTCGAAATTCTGATGATGAAGAGAATTGCACATTCAATAAATACAATAAAGAGGCTAAATTAAAAAAGAAAATATTGTGTGCAAATGATGTTGATTTCTCAGAAGAGATAGACAGTGATTCATCTTGTGAAGATAAAGTGAATAATTTTATGCTTATGGCCATAGAATATTTGAGAATGAATATACAAGAATTAACCTGAATGATGAAGAATTTATGATTGATATGGAGGGTGAATTAATTAGTGCTCTGGAAGAAATTGACAGAATCAAACTAAAGAAGAGGAAAAAAAATAATTGATGATGCAGTATGAAAAGAATGAAAGAAAACCAAGTGAATCTTTTGCTCTGTTAAAAATAGAATTAGAAGAGGAAAATAAAATATAAGATATTATAAAACAACAACTAACAGAGAAGAAAATGAGATGTGAAGCATTGGAAGAAGAAGTAGTGAAAACTAGAAAAGAATTGAAGAAACTTCAAGATTTGTATCACCAAAGTCTATCAAGTATTAAAGCTTCAGAAGAACTGAATAACATTTCGAGTAAGCAACAATCTCCTTTGTTAAATACAGGCATCGACTATGAAGAAGGATCAAGTAACAGTCACTCAGAAAGCAAGAAATCAGGTAATTTTATTAAAATTCAAAAAAACAAATAGTCAGAATATGAGCATACCTTGCAAACAAAAGAGAATGAAAATGGAACAAGCATCATAATTGGGGATTGTGATCATAAAAATCAATCAATATTTGCTCATGAAAAAAGCCAACAAAAGATTAGGCAACAAATTCCAAGAAGACAACCAAGATTCAGGTACCAATATTTTTTCGATGGATACTGTTATTGTTGTTATAATTTTGGCCATAAAATTGGAAATTATGCTTTTAATTTTAGAAGTATGCAATTGAGGATGCCAAATAACGATGAACTGGTGCAACATATAACAACGAAGTCACTGAGTAACCAACAACTTCATACAACACAATTTACAACTGAAAAAAGAACTCACAATAGACATACCAACCCTTTTGATCTATTGTACAATGATCTAGAATGTTATATTTGTCATAATTATGGACACAAATCCTTAAAATGTCACCTAAATAATTATAGACCAGATTCAAGAATGAATTACTCAGCTGAAAACGTTAAAGTTTGGAAGAAGAAATAAAGTAACAAGTGTGGATTAGTACTTTATTCTCAAAAGCAAAAGGACCCCTGGTATATTGACAGTGGATGCTCCAAACACATGACTGGTGATAAAAGTAAGTTTTTGTTTCTAAGTGAAAGTAAATCAAGAAATGTAACTTTTGGAAATGATCCTCTAGGGAAAATCAAGGGAAACAGAATGGTAGGTTTGAGTAATGGCAAAGGGAAAGCTTAATATGTGTTGTTTGTAGATGGTCTGAAGCATAATATTCTCAGTGTCAGTCAGGTCCGTGACAGAGGGTGTGAAGTATTTGTTTTCACTTCTAGATATTGTAAAATTAAATCTGTACCCTTAGGACAATTAGTTGCAAAAGGCATAAGAACCAAAAACAATGTCTATGTTTTGAAAGAAGAAAAAGAAGAACTTCATTTAAGCAAGTATGATGAAAGATGGATATGACATATGAGTCTTGAACACCTAAACTTTAATAACATAATCAAGCTTAGAAACAATGAAGCAGTAAAATATCTTCCAAAAATATCAAAGCCATATGATTTGGTATGTAAATCTTGTCAAATGGGAACGCTGACTCACATGCAGTTTAAATCTAATAATTTCACATCAATAGATAAGCCTCTTCAGTTAGTGCATATGGATTTGTGTGGACCATCAAGGAAGGAAGGCACAGGAAGAGAAACATATTTTATGCTGGTCATTGATGATTACTCTAGACTCACATGGGTTTCTTTTCTGAAGGGAAAAAATAAAGAATTTGAAAAGTTTAAAGTATTTATGGCTTTGACTGAGAATAAGACAGGTAAAATACTGAAGGCAATAAGGTATGATAGAGGAGGATAATTTAGTTTAGAATACTTCAAATAGTTTTGTGATAAAAATGGAATAAAAAGAGAATATAGTATCCTAGGGACTCCATGGCAGAATGGAGTAGTTGAGAGATAGAACAAAACAATTCAATAGATGGCGAGATCAATGATGAATGAGAAAAATATTGCCAAGACATATTGGGTAGAGGCAATTCACATAGCTGTCCATATTCTTAACAAAGCTCATCTAAGGCCAAGCAATGATAAGACTCCTTCTGAACTGTGGTTTGGAAGACCTACCTCTATTAAACATTTTAAAGTCTTTGGAAGTAAATGCTATATTAAAAATAATGATGAACATCTTGGAAAATATGATGACAGGTCTGATGAAGGTATTTTCCTAGGATATACCACAAATAGTAAAGGATACAGATGCTATAATAAAAGGTTGCATAAATTGGTTGACTGTATTGACATTAAAATAAATGAAGGAATTCCTGTGAATGATAGTCAGATAAGCAGATTTGAATCAAATACAGAGGATACCGTTGAAGTTGAGGAAGAACATGTCCAAGAATGAGAAAAGGAAGATTCAAATTCAGATGATGAAAGTACAAACATTCAGGCATAATCAAAACAACAAATGGAAACAAAAACACCTTCCATAATTGTTAAAAATAATCATCATGAAAAATTAGATAATTGGTGAAAATAATAAAGGAGTTCAAACAAGAAGGAAATTGATTAAAGCTTCAGAACAATCTCAGGTTGCTTTTTTATCTATGATTGAACCTAATAATTTCAAAGAAGCCACTGAGGATGAAGACTGGATTAGAGCCATGAATGAAGAGCTTGATCAGATTGAGAAGAATAATACTTGGGAATTTGTTCCTAGACCTACAAATAAGAATGTAATAGGATCCAAATGGGTGTTTAAAAATAAGATAAATGAACAAGGACACATTGTGAGGAATAAAGCCTGATTGGTCTGTAAGGGGTATGCACAAATTGATGGATAGGATTTTGATGAAACCTTTGTACAAGTGGCAATATTGGAAGCTATCATAATTTTTCTTTCCTATGCCATTCATAAGAGCTTCAAAGTGTATCAGATGGATGTTAAGTCATCATTTCTCAATGGATATCTAGAAGAAGAAGTTTATATGGAGTGACCTGAAGGATTCCAACTCAAAGCCAACCCTGACCATGTATGCAAACTAAAGAAGGCGATATATGGATTGAAACAAGCGCCAAAAGCCTAGTATTATAGACTGGATAAGTATCTACATGACAAAGGATTCAAGAAAGGTACCGTTGACAGTAATTTTTACATAAAATATGTAGGTGATGATTTATTTGTTGTTTTGGTTTATGTAGATGACATTATTTTTTGATGCACTAATGATTCTTTCGTTCAGTTTTTTGATAATTCCATGCAATCTGAGTTCGAGATGTCAATGATAGGATAATTGTCATTCTTCCTTGGTCTCCACATTATTTAGAGTTTTGAAGGATTATTTATCTCCCAAGAGAAGTATTTGAAGGAGATGTTAAAGAGATTTCAGATGGAAGATTCTTCATCTATTAGTACACCTATGGTTGTTCGTTGTAATATTATCAAGGATGATCCCTCACTTGATGTTTATCACAAAACATATCGATCAATGATAGGTAGTATTTTGTACATCACATCATCTCATCCTCATATAATGCAAGTCGTTGGAATGGTATGTAGATTTCAGTCTTCTCCTGAGCGAAGTCATTTGGTGGTTGTTAAGAGGATATTCAAATATTTGAAGGGAACAATGAATTATGGTCTCTGGTATCCTAGAAATCAGAATCTTCATTAAATCACATATTCAGATGCTGGAGGTGCATCCTTCTTAGGTGATTCTTTAGTTGCATGGTTGAGTAAGAATCAAGGCTCGATATATTTATCTACTATAGAACTTGAATACATTTATGTTTCCACCTATTGTACACAAGTAATTTGGATGATCCAGACCGTGGAAGATTTGGAGGTAAAATATGTTGATCCCATTCCTCTCCATTGTGATAATACTAGTTCCATTAGTGTTTCCAAGAATCTAGTCCTTCATTCCAAGACTAAGAACATACAAATTAAGTATTAATTCTTAAGGGAGAAGCTCATAGACAGAGTGGTTCAATTGAATTTCATTCCTTCTACAGAACAAAATATTGATATCTTTACTAAATATTTAACAAAGACACAATTCGAGTACCTATTCCAGAAGTTGGGTATCATATCTTAGTCCAAATAACTTGTTC
Source organism: Pseudotsuga menziesii (assembly GCA_001517045.1). Lineage (NCBI taxonomy): Eukaryota > Viridiplantae > Streptophyta > Pinopsida > Pinales > Pinaceae > Pseudotsuga > Pseudotsuga menziesii. The sequence continues at coordinate 533,865 of LPNX010408559.1, read as the reverse complement.
ACTTTGTTAGGGGAAGCTATGTTATAGAGTCTTCTGACATTGATTTCAAAGGGGGAGAATTTTTTGTTGCTACAGATGATAAGCATTCGGTGATTACAAGTGCATCCATAATTTGAAGGTTTCCATCAATGCCAAAGTGGGAGACTGTTGGTATTATGATAGGTATTGCGATCATATGGAAACATATCAAATTGTGATGTGGTTGTCATTGATGGAAACACATAAGTACCAAGCATATGATCCAACAACAAGGAGGACATATAAGTAGAGATCGGAGTGTAATTCGGCTCTTTGCTCATGTATGCAAGAAAACTAGTTCCCGTGAGGAAGCAAACTATGACTCAGCCTAGATTAATCCTTCAATATCGAAAATTAAGAAGATGAGACATGATTTCCATTCAATTCATTTGACAGATATTGGATGATTCAAATAATACATTCAATTCACTCGACAAAGATTGGATGAATGGGATTAAAGGAGGAAAGATGGATCAACGGTGGGAAAGGATTCACAATGTGAACTTGTACGAGAGATAAGAGATCCGCAAAAGAAAAGTGAAGATTTGTTGTAATCACTCAGATTGCAAGGTTACCAATAATACACAGAAAGAATCATATAATCATAAAAAAGACAAGAGACAATAATAGTGGGTAGAATACAACTTATATTACTCAATAACACATGTGGGTTCATACATAAACCGAACCAAGTTCGTATATGGCTCAACAACATATTTATACATTTACAAAACAGTTATGGCAACTACCTTTTGGTTCACTCAACTGACACGACCAATGAGTCCGACCTAATCTACAATTAGTCGGCTAACGAGTCTAGTCCGCTAAGCCGACTAACTCCTCCAACATCTCCCCCAGGAAAAAAACCTTTCTTCGTCCCAAAGAAATAGGGGGGGTAACAAAATTGGCTGTCTTAAGTAGTTCCTACAATTGCTTTGTTTATGGACTATGCCATTGGATAGATGGTCGTTTTTGTACACAAATCTCCAGAATGGCTTATGTTGTCACTACTAACTGGTGTTGAAATTCTATCCAATTGCGGAGTTCTTTCTGAATATTGATGGTCAAGGTTGTGATGCTTGACAAGTTCAACATCTTCTCCTGTATCGATAATTCTACAATATTATTCACGTCGGGCCAAATAATTGTTCTTTCTCCTCTGCAGTGTCGAGTAATGTTTTCATGTGCAAATGAATCTCATCAAGGCTATCCAAGCTAGGATTGGCTTGAGTTAACCATTAGTGTTCTTGTTTCTCAAGTTTCTCAAGTTTGTCTAGCTTTGTTGTTTCTAACATGAGTTGGTCTTGAATTGTTTTTCTCATTACTTCTGTGTCACCTTGCTGGCTCTGAAGTGATTTAATTTTCTCCTGTGTATTCCTTATCTACTAAAATACTTGGATATAGTAGGTGGGTCAACTTCTCAAGACTTCCTTTGTGACATTGGATTCCTCAAAGTGTTCTTCCAACACTTTGTGAGCTTCTGAAAACGTTGTAAACTGATTCCTTAACAACATAGAGGTTTGTTTCGTCTAATCTTCCTTCCTTTCCTGTAGCTGAGTTTGTAGACTAGACACAACACTTTCAAATAGTTGGTATTCCCATTCCAACGGTCTGTCAGTGTCGGTGTCCTCCAGTACTGGAATGATTGCTTGTGTCAAATCTCTGCATTTTGTGAGGAATTTGACTTGTTCTGCTTTCATTTTTTCAATCCGTGCTTGTCTTCTCTCTTTCATTTATTTGGATTCTTTGTTAAGGGCCTCTAGTAGTCGATCCAATTCATCATCCTTGATTTTATGTGTATCCACCCTTGTGGTCGAACCTAGTTGGGCTAGTGGATGGATGATGTTATCTGCTATTGTTCCTTCTCTTTTTTATTTTTCTCTTTTCTTTTTCTTTTCCATCGAGATTGTTCTTTGTGTTGTGCAACATTTTCTCCTGTTGGCATTGATTATGTCTGTTGTTGTTCTGGTTGCTACTCTGTTGTACTGCCTGGTAAGTTGATGTTTACTGACTGTGTTTTGGAGATGGGATCAGTGGCTAGTTGTGTACTTGCCGGTGGTGTGGACGGTGGAACTGATTTTGAAGGTGGAGTTGAGGTTGAAGGTGAGGGTAGGAGTTTTGTAGTTGATGGGGGGTTCAGAAGGATATCTATCAGCATAGGATATTCGACTTTTGGTTGCAAGTCGACAAGATCATTAGTTTCGACATAATCGAGGAGGTTGACTATTTCTTGATCTAATGCTAATGTTTCAATTTGGTCATTTACATCAAGATCACCTGATATGGCTCCTTCATCTACTTCATTGATTAGGAGTATAGGATTTCCAGTGGATGGTATAAATGATGAAATTTGTGTTGTGACAACTTGGGATGATTTGTCGAGATTTCTTTGGAAAGAAGATTTAATAACTCTGAAAATTTTCAGTTTTGGGGGAGCTTTTCGTGGTTGGTATGGGTGTTGGGCGACTGTAATAAGTTGTTGGGACGGGATTGACTCGAAAACTGATTTTGTGGTATTTATTTGTTGAGGGCCAGGGAAAAGGTTGGGAAGTTTGTCGATGAAATCTTGCAGGTCGATGTCTTTATCAAATTTTTCTTTGAGTTTCTTAGATAAAGCCTGCATGTACAGAATTGTTGGGGGAACATAAGTCAGATTTAGTATTTATTCTTGGACTATTTGGGTTGGGGATGGAGGTGGTGGAGTGGAAGTTAAATCAACAGAGTCAACTTCAGGAGGAGTGGTGACTCTTACCTTTTTTTCTTTTGACTAATTTTCTTCTGCTTCCATGAACCTTTTGAACTGTACTTTGTCGGACACCTTATTGTTAGCGACATCCTCCAAGATCTCAACATCTCTCACATGTAGCTCGTCCTCATCATATGACTCCTCTGGAAGAATGAGTCTGTGCTTTCCTTTCCGTTTTGCTGGGATATTTTTTTCTTCTTTTGGGATTTGGATATTTCTAGAGCTAGTTGGATATTATGCTTCATCATAACATACTCTTGTTTGTCGAACTGCGTTCCTTCATCTGATTGGTCCCCCTCCTCCTCCTGTTTTTGTGTCGATACAAGGGATTGCTATTTCTACGGTACTGTTACTATTTGAAGAGTGTTTGCCCTTTCTGCTAGGTTTTCTTCCATAGTGAAAGTGCTGATATGAAGGTGTACTTCATAATCTTCCTATTTCTCTTGGTCGGTTAGAGGCTTGAAAATCGGTTGATTAGTTTTCTTTGTGACCATCGATATGGCTATTTTGGTGTCGGATTGTGAGGCTAATTCTGTGAAAATATGCTCAATTGATGGATAATAGTCGAGGGGTTTATCTTTTGCTACATCTCCCTACATGTACCAGACTGTAGTGTGATCCATTTTTAACTGGATGTGTGTTGTCGATGGAAAACTTCTTCGGATGTTTTGAGGGACCCTCCATCTAGTTGTTTTGATCTTAAGATTTTGGAACCAGTTTTCTAACAACAATTTAGCTTCTTTAAGTTCCTGCAAGTTCCCAACCATTGAAAACGTCTTGAAGTTTCACATGTGGAATCTTTTCAACTCAAGGAACTGTGGGTCTCTAACAGGTCGTAAGTGATACATTGCAATCCATATGATTAAAGACATGAATATGATTACAACGCCTTCTTACTGACATTTTATGCAGATATTTTTGACAATGTCAGCTAAGTATTGTGCCCAATAGTAGGTTTTCCTTGTGTCTTATATACTGTCGACGACTTCCAACATATCAAGCCTCAAATATCACCCACATCTTGTAATGAGTAGGCCTTTAGAAATGATTTTTGCTGCCATATTGGGTGTTGTGGCCTAGATTTGATTGATTGCCAACCCTTTATATTTATTCTCGGTTGGTGTACCTGTTAATTTTTCAACCAACCCTGGTTTTGGACCGACTGGAATGGGTTCACCCTTGTTCGATAATCCTATAAGTTTATAAATAACATCCCCAAATATCTCAATGGGTTTTTCGAGGTAAAAATTCCCATTGTGATACCGACTGATGATGAAGTTTTCTATGATTTCCTTCGTCCCTTTGAAGCTTTCCATGATCAGTGCATTTATATAGCTCATAATAGTGCTGGAATTTACTTTTTAAGCTTCTCTTGTCATTTTCTAGTCTTTTTACCGATGGAATTGTAGTAGATGCAAGCTCCTTTGCTTTACTGGTTGCAGATCTCGTCTTCTTTGGTGTCATCTTGTCGGTAAATTGCTCTGGTTTTGGAACATGTATTTTAATCTCAAGAGTATGATAGCTCTGTCTCTCTATCTCTTCATAGAATGATGTGAAGTCTTCATCTGATGAGGTATTTATAGGTGGAGCGGGCAACGATTTGGTCGATGAAGTTATTAATGGTGGATTTGACTGTAAAGGGTGCTCTGTCAATGGTTCTTTTAATGCACACTGGTTTTGGCGCTCCTTCTATCGGTTATCATGATGGCTTGATTGGACCATTGAACCTTCTTTTTGTCGATATCCATCATGGTTATGGAAATGTCAGTAAAATGGTTGGTAGTCGTTATGTCTATGGTTATGATGTCGGTTTCTAATTCTTTTGAATGGCATTCTACTACTTTCCTTCCCAAGAGTAATTCCATGTCATTTTGATCTTGCTAGATTGTTTCTTTTTGTTGTTTTTAGGTTTTATAGATTTTTTTTTTCGATTTTTGTAACAGTTATGTAACCGTTTATATATATATATTTAAGTTTTGAATTTTTTAGTTCTCATACCGCTTTAGTCGAGCACCATTAAACAGTTTCTGAAATACGTTTCCTTGTAATTTTCTCAGTTGAAATGATCTGTTGGTAGTGATTTCTTCAACGATATAAGGTCCCATCCACTCTGTATGCAACTTTTCAGGTTTTCCTTTAACTCGACTGTTATACAATATCACAAGGTCTCCAACTGACAGGTTTTTGTTTTTGATGTTTCTGTCATGCCATGCTTTCTGTTGTAGCTTCTATATTTCTTGGTGTTGTATAGCGATTAGTTGATGTTCTTCTAGCTTAGCTAGTTGCATTAGTCAGTCCTTTTTAGCTTCTTTGACATTAATATGTAATATTTCGACGATTACTAGTGTCTGGTATGTAGATCGTTTATATGTTGTTTTGTACGCCCATAAGATGACATGAATTTTCTCATCACAATCATCTTTGTCTGTATTGCAAATTTTTGTTAAGCCTCTTGTTGATGTAATTGTAACTTCAGAATGTATTCACTTGTATTTCTTATCTATTGTAACCCGATGTTTATTCCGGGATGTACTTATGTCATGTCATGCCCCGATGTTCCGATTAGGAAGATATATAATGTAAACAAGTCATGTCAAGTCATTGTGGGTAACCCTCCTATTGTCTAAGGGTTAAAGTCACCGTAGTTCCGGGGCACTAGGCTTATTAGACTCTCCTAGAGAGGTTGGCCCTAGTAGGGTTTTAGTCATGTCGAGATTAGTATACATAGAGAGATGGACTCTCTATTTAGTACACATCACATACACACTCAAGTGTAGTGCATAGTTGAGGAAGGAGAAGACACTGGGGATAGATAAGAAGAAGGTTACTGCTGTCAGGAGATCACTTACTGTTTTGGGTTTTACTATTTTGGTGCTGATTCTATCTCTGAGGAAGTTGCGGGGTTTTCTCCATTTATGGTTTCCCCGAGGAAAAACACTGTGTTCATTGTCTCTTGTGTTTGATTGTTGTACTTGTTATTATCTTAGTTAAAGATCATAATAATGCTAGCTTAATGTTGAAAAACTAACATGGTATCAGAGCTAACCTGAGGAGAAGACACTGTGCAGCTATGGGAAATAGGGCTTCCTATTTTGTGGATCTCTCTCCACAGATTTTCAGCAAAATTATGGTGGAATAACTCTCCTCCCTAGGGCGCATCTTTTTGTCAAAGTAGAATCCAATTATGAAGTTTTTCAGTTTTGGACCCGACACTACTGCCGAAAATTAGGGCTTTTCACAGAAGAGGAATTTTTCAGTGAGCCCAGGCCTGAATTGATATCCTCCCTAAAATCGGAGTTAGGGATAAAATTAAAAGAAATTGGTTGGATAGAACTCCGGAAAAGAAAAACCCTAATTTGCTCCTGAACCAGCTCTGCAGGATTTTCAGCTCCAAATCCATATCTGACATCTTGACTGGGTAAGATCTAAATCGTTTGTATTTCCATTTGAGGTTCTCAGTTAATATGTCTCATCATACCAAGCTTGATGAAAATCTTGAGGGAGTTGATAACTTCCGAGCTTGGAAGTATAGGATCTCCCTGGTCTTGGAAGAGAATGAGTTGGACTCTTACATCCATGAGGAGATTCCAGTTCCAAAGGGAGATGAGGCAAAGGCCTTACATAAGAAGAAGTTGGTTATGGAAAAGAGAATCATTGCTGATTCTATCAAGGATCATCTCATACCATAGGTGTCCTCTCTCAAGACACCTAAAGCTATGTTTGATGCCCTAACCAAATTGTTTGAAGGGAACAACATAAACTGGAAAATGACTCTGAGAAACCAACTGAAGAATGTGAATATTCAGAATGTAGAAACAATGCAGTATTACTTCACAAGGGTCTCCCAGATCAAAGAACAACTAGAAGCTGAAGATGAAGAAGTGGAGAATGCATAAATTATGATGACAACACTGAATGGCCTTCCTAGGTCATGGGATTCATTCATCCAAGGAATTTGTGCCAGAAAGAAGTTAGTCAAGTTCAGCAGACTATGGGAAGAATTCTCTCAAGAAGAATCTTGGATAGTAGCTTGAGAAGAGAATATGGGAAGTGAAGATCAATCTCTCACAGTCCACTCCAAGAAAGGCAAAAGAAACTCTCATCACACCAGAGGTAAGAATCCTTACCATAAAGATAACCGTAGAAAGGACCTATCTAAATTGAGATGTTATAAATGTGATGAAAGAGGACACTTTGCAAAGGACTGTCCTAAGAACAAGGTTCATTCTCATAAGAAGAAGGGAAACAAAATAAGACATCATTCTCATGTTGCAGAGGATGATGAACCATCCAATAAAAGAACCAGATATGAAAGTGAAGATTCTTCCAGTGAAGATGAATATGTTTTGATTTTCTCTCTTACAGGAAACATTACTCATGGAAGCACTGATTGGCTTATAGACAGTGGGGCTTCCAAGCATATTATAGGATTCAAGGAATCCTTTGTAAAAATATCAGAACATGAGTCACCTCACAAGGTGAAGCTAGGAGATGACTACCAGTATCCAATAAAAGGTAGTGGGGAATCCTCCTATAAACTAGACTCTGGAAAGTCTATGATAATGAAGGAAGTTTTGTTTGTACCAGGACTCAAGAAGAACATCCTCTCCATATCTGCATTAGATGCAAAATGGAATGAGGGTTGCATTCATAGATGGTCAAGTCATCATGTGGCCAAAAGGAAAGACTATCGATGATGCAGTGGTGATTGAAGAACAAGAAGGAGGATTGTACAAATTAAAGGGCCATACAGAACAAGCCTTGGTCCATGACATAGTAGAGCCAAGTTAACTTTGGCATAGAAGGCTTGCACATGTGCATTACAGAGCACTACCAATTGCAAGCAAAGCTATTGAAGGTCTTCCAGAATTCCAAGAAAAACATGATGGGGTCTGCAAAGGATGTGCGAAAGGAAAGAATACAAAGAAGACATTTCCTAGCAGCGAAAGCAAATCCAAAGGAATCCTAGAAATCATCCACTCTGATGTATGCGGTCCTATGTATTCAAGCTCACTAAGCGGGTATGCATATTATGTTTCTTTCATTGATGATTTTTCTAGGAAGACATGGGTTTACTTCATGAAGAACAAAGACGGAGTATTCAACAAGTTCAAGGAATTCAAAACCTTGATCGAGAATCACACTGAAAAGAAGATCAAGACTTTTCGATCAAACAATGGTGGAGAATTCACTTCGAATGAATTCAAAGAGCTATGTAAAGAATCAGGGATTAAGAGGGAGTTGTCCACTCCTTATAATCCACAACAGAATGGGATTGCGGAATAGAAGAAAAAAACTATCATGGAAGCTACAAAAGTTATGCTTCATGATAAAGATCTTCCTATGCATCTTTGGGCAGAAGCTGCTAGAACAACTGTGTATGTACAGAACCGTACTCCACATAGAGTACTCGAGAACAAGACTCCTGAAGAAGTCTTCTCCAGAAAGAAACCAGAAGACAGCCATCTCAGAATATTCGGCTGTCCTGTATACATACACATTCCAAAAGAGAAGAGAACAAAATTAGATCCTTCAGGAAAGAAGGGTATATTTGTGGGATACTCTGAAAGCTCGAAGGCTTACATAATATATTTCCCAGGATACAAGAAGATTGACATCAGCAGGGATGTGACATTTGATGAAGACACAGCTTACAACAAATGCAGAAAGAGACCTACTGAAGAACTTGAAGAAGTAGAAGCACCCAGAATTCATGATACAACCATGAATGAAGAAACTCAAGAAGAAGATCGAGAATATGAAGAACCACAAAGACCTGGAGATCCACCTCTGGAAAAGAATCCTCATAAGAGGAAACCTGCTTGGGTACGTGAAATTATCCAAGGTGCAGAAAGATATGGGGCTCCAGAAGAGAATCACAGAGAAAGAAAGAGGACCAGATCCTGCTCCGGGTATGTAGCTTTACTATGTGATTTCATTGATAAAGAACCTTCTAGTTATGAAGAAGTGGTAGAATGGAAAGAATGGAAGGATGCTATGATCGAAGAGTACCAATCGATTATGAAGAGTGATGTTTGGGATATTTTTCCAAGACCAGAAGGGAAGTCAGTTTTAACTTCCAAATGGATCTACAAAATCAAGCATGTTGCAAACGGTAGCATTGAAAAATATAAAGCAAGATTTGTGGCTCAGGGTTTCTCTCAGAAGGAAGGAATAGATTATGAAGAAACCTTTGCACCTGTAGCCATATACACTTCCATCAGATCAGTACTTGCTCTGGCTACAGTGATGAAATGGAAGATACACCAGATGGATGTCAAGACTGCTTTCTTGAATAGTGTAGTAGAAGAGGTAGTGTATGTAGAGCAGCCACTCAGTTTTGAGACACATGACAGGGAGTCTCATGTGTGTAGATTGAAGAAAGCCCTATACGGTTTGAAACAGGCACCCAGGACATGGTACGGCAGAATTGATAGCTTTCTATCTAGTTTGGGATTTACCAAGAGTAAAGCAGATTCCAACCTTTACTACAAGGTTGAAGATGGCAACCTAGTGATGCTTCTACTATATGTAGATGATCTGTTTGTAACAGGTATGGATGGGTTGATTGCTGATACGAAGAGAAAGCTTGTTGCTGAGTTTGAAATGAAGGAATTAGGTATGATGCATTATTTTCTAGGTATGGAGGTGTGGCAAAGTGTGGATGGAATTTTCCTTGGACAAGGGAAGTATGTAGTAGAGATCCTGAAGAGGTTTGGGATGATGGATTGCAAGGCTATGGCCACACCTATGGCATCAAACCTGAAGCTATTGAGCGATGCTTCATTAGATTCGGTTGATGCTACGATGTATTGTCAGATGATTGGGTCCTTGATGTACCTGACGAGCATGAGACCATATATTTTCTTTGCTGTGAACACCTTGAGCCAGTTCTTGACAGATCCAAGACATGTTCACTTGATTGCTGCAAAGCATATTCTGAGGTACCCGAGGGGTACAGTTGATTATGGGCTCAAGTATGAGGTGAGTCAGAAGACTAACCTGGAGGGTTATGTTGATTTAGATTGGGCAGGTAGTGCCATTGATTGGAAGAGCACTTCAGGGTGTTGCTTCAGCATGGGATCAGGTGTGATCTCTTGGTTTAGCAGGAAGCAATCCTATGTGGCACTGAGTACAGCTGAAGCAGAGTATGTCGCAGCTTGTTCAGCTAGTTGTGAGGCAGTATGGCTGAGGAAGCTACTATCTGATTTATTTGATCTCCAATTGGATGCTACTTGTATACATTGTGACAACCAGAGTTGCGTAAATTTTTCAGAGAATCCAGTGTTCCATGACAAGGCGAAGCATATTGAGATCAAGTATCACTATATCAGGGATATGGTGCAGAGGGGAGCAGTGAAGCTCCAATATGTTGTGACGGATTATCAGATAGCTGATGTGTTGACAAAGCCATTGGCTAGGGTGAAGTTTGAGTACTTCAGGGAGAAGCTTGGTGTTCCCTAGATCGAGGTTCCCTCCAAAGGGAAGTGATGAGTCCATGAGCCATTCTGACATGGTGAGAGGATTGGTTCCTTCCATGGTCAGATGTAAGGTCTGAGCCATTCTGTCATGGTGAGAGGATTGGTTCCTTCCATGTCAGATATGAGTACTAAGCCATTTTGATATGACAGTAGGATTGGTTCCTACATGATCAGATATAAGGGCTATTTCCATTCTTGGAATGGAGGTGCCTGGTCAGTTACCAGGAAAACTCAGTCTGAGACTGAGGGCCATTCTGATATGATTGTGAGATGTGTTCTCATATGATCAGATATGAGTGCATGGCCATTCTGATGTGATAGAGGGATGTGTTCCCACTTGATCAGATGTAAGGGCTAAGCCATTCTGTCATGGCTAAAGGATTAAGTTCCTTCCATGTTAGATGTGAGTGTTGTCCATTTTGACGAGTAGGTCGGATGTAAGGGCTACTGCCATTCTTTGGGAGAATGGAGGCACCTGGTCAGTTACTAGGTAGCTTAGTCTAGGATTGGGGGCCATTCTGATGTGACTGTAGGATTGGTTCCTACAAGATCATATGTGAGTGCATGCCTTTCTGATGAGTAGGTCAGATGTAAGTGCAGAGCCCTTCCATCATGGTTGTAGGATGTGTTCCCGCATGGGTGGATGTAAGTGCAGAGCCTTTCCATCATGGTTGCAGGATGTGTTCCCACATGGGTGGATGTAAGTGCAGAGCCTTTCCTTCATGGTTGCAGGATGTGTTCCCGCATGGGTGGATGTAAGTGCAGAGCCCTTTCATCATGGTTGTAGGATGTGTTCTCACATGGGTGAATGTAAATGCAGAGTCCTTCCATCATGGTTGCATGATGTGTTCCCACATGGGTGGATGTAAGTGCAGAGCTCTTTCATCATGGTTGCAGGATGTGTTCCTGCATGGGTGGAAGAGCAAAGCCTTTTTAACATGGATGCAGGATGTGTTCCCGCATGGCTAAATGTGAGTGCTGGGCCTTTCTGATATGATTATAGGATAGGTTCCTACATGATCAGATGTGAGTGTTGGGCGTGCCTTTCTGACGAGTAGGTTAGATGTAAGTGCTGGGTGGGCCATTCTGATGAGAAGGTCAGATATAAGTGCTGAAGAAGACCTACATGGAGGCTAGGCCTACAACCAGCATGAAAAAGGGCTGGCTCTGTAGAACTTCCTATGATGAGAAGAATTATGATATAGCACCCGTGATGATCTAGTGATGATGATCCAGTAGTAATGATCCAGATCGAGTGATGATGTAGATCGAGAGATGAAGATGACTTGAAGACAAAGATGACTTGAAGACGAAGATGACTTGAAGACAAATATGACTTGAAGATGCATATGACGAGATGACCTAGAGAAGAAGACCAGTGATGAAAATTGTGTCGAGAGAATACCTTCCTATTTAAGAGGGAGTGTTGATGTAATTGTAACTTCGGAATGTATTCACTTGTATTTCTTATCTATTGTAACTCGATGTTTATTTTGGGATGTACTTATGTCATGTCATGCCCTGATGTTCTGATTGGGAAGATCTATAATGTAAACAAGTCATGTCAAGTCATTGTGAGTAACCCTCCTATTGTCTAAGGGTTAAAGTCCCCGCAGTTTTGGGGCACTAGGGTTATTAGACTCTCCTAGAGAGGTCGGCCCTAGTAGGGTTTTAGTCATGTCGAGATTAGTATAAATAGAGAGATGGACTCTCTATTTAGTACACATCACATACACACTCAAGTGTAGCGCATAGTTGAGGGAGGAGAAGACAATGGGGCTAGAGAAGAAGAAGGTTACTACTGTCGGGATATCACTTACTGTTTTGGGTTTTACTATTTTGGTGTTGATTCTATCTCTGAGGAAGTTGTGGGGTTTTCTCCATTTATGGTTTTCCTGAGGAAAAACACTGTGTTCATTATCTCTTGTGTTTGATTGTTGTACTTGTTATTCTCTCAGGTAAAGATCCTAATAATTTTAGCTTAATGTTGAAAAACTAACACCTCTTGTTAAAGTTTTATTGAATGCTTTAATCACACCATTAGATTGAGGGTGATAGGTTGTGCTTTTTCTATTTTCGATTTTGAATTGGTATGTTAAAGATGCAATAGTTTTGTTAGGAAAATGTGATCCCTGGTCACTGATTAAATTTAGTGGACAACCAAATCTAGTAATGATATTTTCGTATATAAATTTGGAAGGGACTTCACTAGAACAGGTTTCAACAGGTTCTGCCTCTTCCCATTTAGTAATGTATTCGACTGCTATTATGATATAACGTGCTCTTGACCTTTTAGAGGGAACTGGGAATGGTCCTATAAAGTCGATAGCCCAAATTTTGGATGTTAAAATTGGATTTATCGATATTAAGGGCATCTTAGTGCTTGGTATGGGTCAACCTAGACATTGACAATGATCACATTTACTGCCAACCTTCAGACAGTCTTTGTGTAATGTCAGCCACCATAGTCCCGACTGTTGGATATTTTTAGCAGTCGTATCAGACTAGAAATATCCTCCAGCTGGGACATAGTGTGCTTCATGCATTATGATTTCTCTTTCATGCTCCAAAACGCATCGATGAAGTACTTCATCCAAGCCCATTTTATAAAGGAATTCGTTAATTAGACTATAAGGTGCAGCCTTCATTGATAAAATTTGTTTATTTTTGGTATTCATTCCCTCGGGTTCTTTTCCATTCTCTAAGAATTGTGCTATCTCTTCTAGTTCAATAGGTACAAATTCTATTCTAAATAGATGTGCGTCTGGTAGATTGTCTTCAACTCCTGTCAGTTCCTCCCCTGTGTCGATTCTTGACAAGTGATCGGGTCCGACATTTAGCCTTCCTGGCTGAACTACAACTTCAAAATCAAATTCTTGAAATAGCAACAACTAAGGACGAATTCTTCCATGGTGTAAAGGTTTTTTTACTAGATATTTCAGTGCTTGGTGATCAGTGTAAAATATAAAGGGGTTAGCTAATAGATAATGTCGATATTTTTGGAGTGCAAAGAACATTCCTAATGCTTCCCTTTATTTCATGGAATAATTACGTTATGCTTTGTTTAATTTTCTGCTAATGTACACGATTGGTTAGTCCATCCCATCGTCTCCTGGTTGTGTTAATATTGCGCCTATTGCTATGCCCGATGCGTCAATGTGTACATGAAATTTGACTGACCAATTTGGAAACCTGAGAATTGGTGCTTCGACTAATTTTTTCTTTAAAGTGTCAAAGGATGCATCACATTATTTAGTCCATTAGTACTCTTTATATTCCTTTAATAATTCTTCCAAAGGGTATGCCATTTCATAATAATGATGAATGGATTTCCTGTAGTATCCTGTATGACCTAATAAGACTCTGACTTGTTTTGGATTGACTAGAGGTTTCAAGTCGAGAATGATTTTTATTTTTGCGAAATCAACCTTTATTCCTTCTTTACATACAACATTCCCTAGTATGATTCCTATAGGGGTTACAAAGATGCATTTCTTTATGTTAAGTGATAGTTGAATCTGTCGGCATCTTTCTAGAATTAGACTTGACCATTTGCAGTGATCTTTTAACATGGAGTAAATCGTCCAATCGTCGAAGTAGATAGCAATTATTTTATAAATGTATTCCTGAAAAGCTTTAACTACTATTCTTGAGAATACGACTGGTGCGTTTTTGAGACCAAATGGCATAACTTTGTAAGCAAATGATCCAAATTCACAGACAAATGTCATCTTATTTTGATCCTCCTTGGTGATTGGCACTTGATTATATCCTGAAAATCCATTTGTAAACGAGTAAATCTCATGTCCTGCGACTAAATTTAGGATTTCATCTGCAAATGAGGTTGGAAATGGGTTTGTTAAGGTGACTTTTTTGATCTCTTAGAAGTATACACAGATTCTCAATCTTGTCGGGTCATGCTTTTTTGGTTGTACGACCATTGGGATTTCCCATTTCGGCTAGTCGATTGGGTAGATGATTCCAACCACTAGCATATTCATGGGGTTTTCACTTAGATAAACCATGCCATATCATGTTCGTCATGGCATATGAAACAATACCCCTATTTTGAAAAAATATTGGAAAATACCTCACAAAATTCCCTCCCAATATGCCTTCCCAATTTAAAAAACCCCTATTTTCACTATATATTGCATGTATCCATTTTTTCATTTACATTTTTTATACCCCTTTATATTTCTACCTAGTGTATTGACATGATACCCCACATGCATTCTACAATGCACCTTGCTTCTTTCGATGTATATTATGGATGCACATTACTTCACCCACAATGATCAACATCACAAAGATCACATTGCTTTCCTAAATTAATACTAGTATGTCACTCTTCCTTTGAACTTTTTTCTCTCAACAATGGACAATCACATCAAGGTTCTACATGATTTCCAAAACATGGCTAAACACTCACTACTTGACACTACTTGACTATTTTTCAAAAGCAAGAGAAAAAACCCCAAACGTTTGATAAAACTCGGAGTATATATACACAAATATTGCTAAATTCAATTGACAAATAGAGATCTTTTTTTACCTTTTTCCTCTCAACAATGAATAGTCACATCAAGGTTCTACATGATGTCCAAAACATGGCCAAACACTCAATATTAACATCAAAATCCCTAAAACCATGCCCAATAACATAAGCAACTCTCAACTTGTAGTCTAAAAGTTTTCCAGCCCATTTAGTGAGTGGTGCACTATGATACTTAAATATCTGCAATGTAAAATATAAATATAAAATATATATTTACAAAAAAAAGTAGGGTTAGGGTTCCAATTCCCTAATTCCTATTTTTGGGAAGAGTGTCGAATTTGCACTGGATTCTTCAGTCGATCCCGACCACACCCACATTCTTGTAACCATGGTTACAACCCTTATAAGTTATGACAAAGTGATAAACGAGTTGTTAATAGCAGTTTTCATTGTAACTATGTAGTTGTAGTAGCTAGTTCTAGTGATAAGAAGATGCCCCCTTCATTGGGTAGAGAAGGAATACTGCAACAATGATCTCACAGGTAACCATTTTGTCACATAATTTGGTCAACTGACCTATAGAAAATCAAATAATCTCTACAATTCACAATCTTGGGTACCTGGTATGAAATTGGACATTAGTTCCATAATCCAAATTGGGATTTGCATTTGGACTAGTGAAGACTTTGCCACTTCTTGCCCCTTTGACTCTCAATAGAATATTAAATGTAAGGCTAAAAGTTGTCTTCTTTAAAATGTCTTGCTTAGAAAAAATGGAAAAACAAAACCAAGTTTAACAAGGACAATTATTCTCTGTTACTCATGTTAATGAATCTGTCCATGCACATTTGACAGTTTTGAAATCCAATGTTTTGTAAAACAATGAACAATGAAAGTCTAAAGAGAAATATAAACACCAAAATTGAAAATTCATTCAATATGACAAGAATTCCTGAAATTTATGGATTAAAACCTGAACCCACTTCTCGCCCCTCTAAACCTCGATAGAATAGAAATAGTCAACCTAAAAGTTGTCTTATTGAAATGTATTGCTTAGAAAAAATGAAAAAACAAAACCAAGAAGAACAGGACACTTCATAGAAAAAGGAATTTCATAGCAGACAAAGAACAAAATGATTTAACTTGTCAATCATAATAAAAATACTTCAATGAATGAAGAGAAATTTTAATGCTCTTAAAGTACATGAAATACTCCCAAAAATAGAAGACACTGCACAATTAAAAAAATACAATGCATCAGGACCTGTCACCAGAACCACTCACAAATTTTTGACTTCTAAAAATGGCTTCCCTAACTTGAGTTGACAGGACTTAACTGGAAGCTGACTTCCCTAACTTGAGTTGACAGGACTTAACTTTTCAATACATACCTAAATTTTATTAACATTATTCGAGTAATAGTTTTTAAATTACCTCTAGAAGATTGTTAAAAAGTGAGAAACATGCAATTACACTTCCATGTTGAACAGGTGTTTCTCATGTTTGACAGATCAAATAACAACATACAACAATTAGATTTGTGATATCCTTTCAGCTGTCATCCTGATATTATTTTTCATCTATTGGATTTATGCCTTTAACGAGGGATTCTTGTCATGCCGTCACTGCTATCAAAGCTTGACTAAATAGAAATAATACTCTCTGATTCTCAGTAAGCTTTCCATTCAGTCAATTTAAACCAGTACCTTACCGTACCATACTAAAAAGGTTAATCACTACACATACAATGAATGTAAAACAACATAAATGTCATAAGTTTAATCTCTAGAAATGAGTTCATTGCAACCAATTTTAGAAGCCAAGATCCTGCTATGGGGGATATAAAGTTATAAACCATGAGAAACTCCATCTTTTAGAAATCATTATAAAATCCATGCATAGACATTACAAAACTATTGAAATTGGATAAAGATAGATGCTTGTAAGAGAAGAGAATTATGCCCATATATAAAAAGGAAAAGGAAACTAAAATCTATTATGAATGGTAAACTAAATACAATAATACTTGAATATCAATGCATTTCTTACTGTGATAAATAATAATAGACCAAGTTCAGCACAGTCAAGCTTCAATGAATCATAAAGTAAGCAAGCTTTAAGATGTGAAAACTGTTTAAAAAATTCTGCAAAAAGGTCCATATCTTAGGAGGATGTGACACCTGTGGAGATGTAATAGCATGTGGAGACAAGGATCACATAGTTTCAAAATGTATGTATGATGAAGAATAGATGTCCATGCTTTTTCGTGAACATGCCCATTATTACAAGGAAAACAAGCAAATAGATAAAATCACATATTCTGGGTTTTGAAATCATCAAGTGTTCAATGAGAGTGCTCAAAATACATTTTTTGTCCTTTGCTCCAGTGAAGTCTTTTTCCTTCTCAACCTCTGATTGAATCTTCTTTTGCAAGACTTTTTCTTTCTTCTCAAGCATCTCTAGAGTCTACAAAATTTCAAAAGTGCAATAACTGATAAATCATCTTAAAGTTCTGTAGTATCCTGAACACACTTACAATAATAATAAAAACATTTTCAATCTGATGTCTTGGAACTCACCAAGCAATAAAATTGTAACTTTTAAGTTTTTACAATAAGATCAAAAAAGAATACCTTCCTTCTGGAATCATGTCATCTCTTAATAAAAGAGTCGGACTAAAACATAATCTTAGGAAAACATATATGTAAGTTATCTCAAAGGCTAACCAACATCCCTTTTCCAATTATCAGGCCCATCCACACAAGCATAATAAGTAGCACTAAGTCTGAATATATTGTGGATGTTAAAAACATTTTGTGTACATTCACGATGTCAACATTGACACATCACTAGTGCCACATCAGCATTGGGCACATCTATATACTGAAATAAAAGTTAGGAAGTCATTTTAGTAGATCAAGTGCGCATGATTAGGGAAGATAGGAGCCTAGGCATGTAAAATAGTTAGATCCATGTGACCTATAGTGAGAAAATATCAGATTAGATTATAGATAGTATTGTATTGTGTGTGTTGTTGTAAAGAGATGAGACTATTCAGTTTTTCCAAACTTCAGGATGTGTGCTCTTTCTTTAATTTATTACTACTTTGAAGTTTAATTTTTTCTCTGTTTTAAAGGTACAGAGAAAGAGGACTTTATGCTAGAGATTGATGATGGGAAATCTAGATCATGTATTGATGAAAGCTTAAAGGCTTATGCTGATAAAGTACAATTTACAGAAAAATTTCAAAATCCAAGAAGCAACTAACGAGTCAGAGAAAATGTTGAAAATGAAAAAATATACATCTAATCAAATGCATTATGAGACTTTTGCCAAGAAACATGATATTAAAAGGGAAGTACATAGGCAGGAAAATTGGCAAAAGACACATGGGGTAGGTGAGAATTTGCAACTCTAATTCTGATGGTGTTTCTTTCATGAGTAAACATGATACATACATTTCCACACTTAATATTGCAATTATCTTATATCCTCTTCAACATTATGCAAGTGCAATGTCAGTATAGGATCCCTATTACCAAAACACGGAGCCAATGAGAAATTATGTTGTATATTCTTGTAGCTTCCCATGAAGCAACAAAATCTATGGATGTTGTGCAATACATGAAGAAATATTTTGGATTTTACTATATGTTCCCATGGTACCATGGGCTTAATTCAAACTATCCATCAACAAATCAACTACTGAAGGAAAATGCAGCAACACAAGTAAATATGGAAGCAATTGATGATCTTAATGGTGCAATGACTACTATTTTCACCAATGCACCTAGTACTACAACCAGTGATGATATTAGTCTTACATGATTATTAGACGAGGCCCTTCACTATGAGAATTTATTCTCTATATTAGGAAGTGAAACTCAAAATAATGGAAGGCCTTATGCTCGTTTATCAATCTCAGATGACTTGAAAAAATTTTCAGTTAAAAAATCACCACCTAGAACTTACCTGGAGATTATATTGCACCTTTTCAAGGTACTGATTTTCCCCTTAACAAGTAATCTAAATGTGAAAAAGTGTGAAGTGAAAAGGGCGGTGAAAATTGCTCATGATAGGGGTTCTTCAACAATCCCTTTGAAGGCCCAAATGGAATATTCTCATGGCAATTATCACAAAGTTATTAAACTGCTGATAATGTGCGCTAAGTTACTGGAAAATCAAAGAAAATGATGCCATCTAGACTCTGGAACAATATCGGTTGTATACATCACGAATTGAGAAAATATAGGTTGACATATTTATATTTCAAGAAGGCTCGTTAGAATAGTGTGTCACTTTCTGCAGATCCACCACATAAGCTGGTAAAATTTTCTCATGACAAATCTCAATCTATCTTGTATAACCGTGGTGTGTTGAATTTGGTTTGTCAAAATCCAAATGCAGTAGCTAAATCCTTTCAACAAGTGTGCACCTTTACTACATGTAATCTCACCTATACTAAATGCAGTCTCTTATATGAAACCTCCTTGCAAAGAGTTGTATTTCAGCCCATGAAAATGAACTATTGGGAACACCCCACCTTGGCTCTATTTTTTGGGAGGATCAACTAAAGTGATTCAATGTTGCATACTGAATTACGGATTATAAATCAGAATGATGTTAAGGATGCTAATACCATGGCATCTATATTTTCAATCGAAATCAAGTATAATTGTAGGAATAAAAAATCTAAATCAAAATAGTAACATAACAGATGTGTCAAGGAGAGTATCAAACTTAACTCCAGGGTTCTTCACTTTAACAATTGAAAATGGTGATGGCATGGAATCTAAATCTAGTTATGATTCAAGCAAACCAATCTCTACCTAGATTGATGCTTATAAATATGCAAGATAGACTATTTTGGAAGATCTTGCATATGTAGAGATCTGTTTGAAATACCATTTGAATGCACATAATATGTAACTAGATTTCATTAATTTTGTTTGAAAATATTGGCCTTATTAAAATATTTCACACAATGTAAAAGAATAAGCAGCTTAATTAGATCCTCCTAATCCCATATCCTCATAATTCCTTTACCAACTTCTTTAGAAGATGGCCACAATGGCAATCTAAGGTTCAGATCATAAGATAGAAAAGCACCAACATTTTTTGCAATATTCATAGCCTCATGATGTGCTGATCTGCATGGTTCTGAGATTAGACTTATTGATCCATAATGAAATATGCTTGCTTGCAAACAAATTATATTATAAAACAAAATGTTAGTAAAGAGAACAATTTTTCAGTGTTGTACAATTCCAATTTCCAATCACCACAATGTCTTCAGTCGTGATATTAAAAGATAACATCTACAATGGAAAAACAAGAAATTACCATATTCAAACAACATTCAACAAAGCAAACTAGATGATTCTTAAATTTGAAATCAACAATTACAAATAAAATACTTGATCTCCAACATACAACCATAAGTCCAGTGCACGAAAAACAAAGACCATGAGGTTTGACTTTTCACAGATAGATCAAATTCCAACATATCTACAACGTGTCATAAAGTTTCCATTAGTTTTTTTCATTAACTTTTTATATTACAAAATAAACCATATATACAAGGGATAAATCATCTCTTCCTCATTGAGATTAAGGTTGGAATAAGGCCGATGTAAACCAAGTTGAGGTATCTTGTTCAATTTGTGAGAAGTGATCCTTATTAGATATTTGGGCACATGCCTCTTCAAGTACATATTTTGAAAACAGGAGATGGAGCAATTAAGACCTTCAAATACATACTTACAATGCAACTTCCATATTGGAAAGTACATAACAACAAATTGAAAGCAATTCCATAGTTCTAAATCGAAAGTGTACTCTAATGCTAATCACTGAGGGATGCCTTCTAGTGATATGGAGCATTGGAACATTTATGCAAACCTATGTTGAATATACCCAAAAAATGTCAAACAAACTGGCAATCCCAAAATATTTATAAATAATATCAAACGCTGAATAAGTAGGACCAAACCTTGATTGGACATTCAAAGGCTTGTAGGACCGAATCTTGCTTAACCAATTGATCCATTTAAACTCTGTATCCGAAGAATATCACCATGTATTGAGGGTGAGACAATTCTAACTTCATGTGCAGGAGATGATAAAGTTTCTCCCTATCATACGGAAAGACACAGGCTTACCCTAAAGCCATCTCCAATATCTACATATTGAGCCATGAAGGGCATTGTTTAATTTGGGTAATCTTCACGAAAGAAAAGATTTTGCAGCTCTCTAACAGTACTAACTTTGCATGAAACCAACAAGGATAGTCTACATGCATGAGTTCTATAGTATTTTCATTTCTATCAAGATACTAATGGAGGTTGGTATTTTCCTTCCATTGGTATTTTCATGAAACATGGGATCCCAATAACACCCAAAGGCTAAAATTTTGTATGTAGTCACCCTTATTGTTAATCCCAACCATAGATAAATGTAGACTTTTGATAAAAATATGTAGGTGTGCATTTGTTTCTTATCTTATACAACTCTCCAAAGTTTGTACAATGATAGATTGTCTGGAATGATATGTAAAAGAATAATAACTAGGATAAGTTGAAAGAATAGTGGAGTTCTCCATATGCAATAGATACAAAACTACTAAGAAATTGATAAATCTCTAAAAATTTAAGAACATTGTCAGTGACAAGGCCTTCACTCATTTAATTTCTACATTCTCCATATTTTTTTTCTATAGAAAATGCATTCATAACTTGAGATTGAGTGTGAAAACATCTCTGATTTCCTAGAATTATCTCCCTTAAGAGTTTTTATTCCATTGAATAAAAAGGGTATGAACATAAAATGAATATGGAAATTTCTTGTTAAGGATCTTGCATAATTTAAATGAATTGATTGAATACTTATTATTCATAAAGCATATTATCACCACTAAATTCCTTAATACATTGTTGGGGCTTGAACCCATTTTATCTTTAATTGATTGTAAGGATTTAGGATTTGCTCACACCTTAGCTTCCTGGTCACAAAAGATCTCCCTGCCTTGCCCCTCCCCATGTTTTCTTTTCTTTTGGATAGGTGACGAGTCAAAGGAAATGTTGAAAATGAAAAAAGATACATCTAATCAAATGCATTATGAGACTTTTTCCAAGAAACATGATATTAAGAGGGGAGTACATAGGTAGGAAAAATGGCAAAAGACACATGGGATAGGTGAGAATAAGAAAAATCCTGCTACATCCCTGATATCGTTTGATAAGAAAGACATGAAGATGCTCAATTCAGTTCAGGTTGGGATTAAAAAGAACAGTTCATTATCAACATCTAAATCCGACAATATGAGGTCCACACTAAAGATAAAGAAGCCTACAAGCCATTTTGAGGACCATTTTTGGTCTGATGTTGCTGGTGCAGTGCCTACAAGCCATTTTGAGAACCATTTGAGGTATGATGTTTCTGGTGCAGAATCCGTAATAACTGAGCCAGAGTTGAAGACAACAAAGAGAGACTTTAAAAGGTCATTAGAGAGTGAAAGCAATATTCATAATGATGGAGACACCATTTTGAATATTTATTCTTATGTTGAAGAAATTAGGATACAATCACTAGATACATGCATTATTTCAAGGCAGACCATGAGTGAAAAGAAGTTTGGTCAGAAAAGGAAAAACATGGAAAAAGAAATTAGAGGTTCTCGATTAGTTCCTGAAAGTGAGTTCCTAGATCGTAGAAAATCAGTGACAGATAACATTGTCAGCAATTTTTAATCTTTTAAACATGGAAACACTGAAGAGAGCATTCATGTTCCAAACTATAAAGAAAATTTGAAGGGCGATATGTTCAGGAATCTATGTATGCATGTGTTGTAGAGGCTACAACTTCTTTAGTGGAGCCAGTGGCAACTAGTGTGACTGGAAAGGATGATGCATACAAGATTTATGCAGATGAAAAATATTATACTAAATGATTTGATAATGACAAGAAGTCAGTTAAGGGAATTGAGAAATGTGTCAAAGTAGACGCATTGAGCCAAAAAGAAGCAACCAAAACATGAGGTAGTAATAAACCTTTGGTGTCTTCAGATTCATATCAATCCTTTATAAGGTTTTCTTTAGAACCTACTAAATGGGTAGAGGAGAAGAAGATGGGTCCATGGTTTGAATATCCAATGTCCTCTAAGAATATGGATAAATTGAAGATTGGAGATGAGGATGAGAGGAGTGCACATGCTAAAATTTCTACTGAATCATTGGCTGATACAAAAATGGAAGAATAAAATCTACAGAGCGTGACTACACCAGTGATGCCTTCTCCAAAGAAGCAATACGTTTCAAATTCAGCTTCAAGGAAATTCAATTCAATCAGTACACCTCCTATCAAGGATTATGTTTCAAAAAAGGTGAGGTTGAGCAATATGAATACAAGTCAAAGGGCATCAAGGTGAATAAATCTAGTGCGACCCCAACAAAGAAAACTAGCAAAGGAATTAAGAAAGATTATGGGAAGTATGGCTCAGAGAAGTTTGACCAAGGGCAATTAGCTAAGCAGTTGTATGTTCGCAAGCATGAGTAAGTTTCCCCTATAAAATATGGTGTTGAACCTTCATTGAAAAAGGTGACGGGTTCATTAAAATTTAAGGTGAAGGTAAGCGGTACTTCAGCAATGAAATTGGATCGTGTGTCGCTATCTACAGAGTTGCATTTAGAAAAAGCAAACAAGCTTAGACAAGTGTAAGTCCTATATTAGTTGTGTGACCATCCACATGAAATAGTATTACAATGACATTCTTAAAAAAATGGATTCTCAATAATCCAAGCCTAAACTTTAATTCACTTCTTTATTCAACAGAGTACAGAGATCACATACCTCAGATATTGTGAAACATATGTCCATGCATAGTGAACAGAGTCCTTGAAAGTCTTCCTACATGCTGGGACAATATATTGAATAACGTGCATATGCAACCACCACCTTTCTGCCTTACTAATAACTACACCTCCAGGCCATATCCAGATGTATCATATCCAAAAAGAAATCTAAGAACTAGAATACGTATTCTCATCCATATCCTATTTGTGTTCTGGTAACTACAACTCAAAACCTACATAAGTTACATATGGTAAACAAGTAATATATGACATAAAAGGAAAAATAGCACTAATTCTTAGATCAAGGACATGAGAATTAGATGTGCCATTAAAGGAAAAGAGAAATTTATAAAGTAAGCTTCCTATACTTTTCGAGAAAACCAATACTTTTAAATAAAACCAAACAAGGATAAACAGGAAAGACAAATAACAAAAACCATAAAAACTAAGAATGGAATATGCCATGTACATGTCTCCAAAGTACTTGATGTTGAAGTTTAAGGGTTAGAGGAGTTTTTAATTTAAGTAGTAAACTTTAATGCATGAATGTATAAAATCATATTCAGAATAATACTGATGTAATCAAATTTGAACTAAAATAAACAACCATAATTTTCATCTCTTTCAACTTAATGCTCCATTAGTCACTGTGTTAAAGTTGGTCCCCGAGAATCATCAAATTCCATGTAGAGTAACAACAAGATAAAATAATGTACATTCCACATAAATCTGAATGCATAATTTTCATCCCATTCAACATTAACACTACTGAAATTCCACATTCTTGGGTGTTTGAGTTGAATGAGATGAAATTTATGATTTAAACTTATCTCGTATTTATCTTGTCTCACACTTGTACATTATTTTATGAAATTATACATTAAAATTTTATCACAAATAAAACAAGAGGAACGATAATACTCTAGATTCTATAGTTAAAGGGTCAAGAAATATAAAAATTTGGAAAACACAGAACAACTGGTGAGATTAATGCATGAACATATAAAATCAGATTCAAAACAATATTGCTATAATAAAATTTGAACTCTAATAAACAATCATAATTTTCATCTCTTTCAACTTAACGCTCCATTATTCACTGCGTTAAAGTTGGTCCTCGAGAATCATCAAATGCCATATATAGTAACAACATGATAAAATAATGTACAATAGATATCAACAGTAAATAATCATAACCAATATTTGAATAAACCATATACTCAGATTTTTCAGATTTGATCTTGTCACCGAAGGGACAAGTCAATCTAGACAAACAATTTCTATACCTTGAGAGAGATCCAGAGAGGGTTAAAGCATAAGCATACTAACAACATACTGACCCAGACTTCTTAGTCAACAAGAACATTCATACCCAGTACAATCATGCTGACAAAGGACACACAATCATGCTGGGTAAGGATGAAGTCACATACTGCAGAGACACGCATGCATACTTTGCACAATCATACTTGAAAAAACACAGTCCACCCATAAAGTGAAAATCACTGTCACGCTGGGGAAGACCCCACAGTCCACACAAGAAAACAGGCTCATGGTCACCTCATGGTCACGCTAGGGAAGGACCCATAGTCCACCCGAGAAAACAGATCATGGTCGTGCTAGAGAAGGACACACAGTCCACCAAGAAAATATATCACGGTCACGTTGGGGAAGGACCCACATTCCACTCAAGAAAACAGATCAAATTCATGTTGGTGAAGCACCCACAGTCCACCAAGAAATAGATCATGGTCACGCTGGTGAAGGACCCACATTCCACCCAATAAAACAGATCACGGTCATGCTGGAGAAGGACCTCTTAAGGGTCACCAAGGAATAGGTTTTTTTGGTCGTGTTGAAGGACCCACAGTCCATTAAGAAAGTGAAGAGAAACAAATCACAGTCATGTTGGTGAAGGACCCACATTACACTAAGAAACAAACTCATGGTTACACTATGGAAGAACCCACGGTCCACCCAAGAAACAGGCCACGGTCACGCTAGGGGAGGACCCACAATTTAACAGAATCACGGTCACGCTGGTGCAAAGTGACCACGTGGAAGGTGTAACAAGGAAATCCTAGTCACGGGGGTGGTGTAGCAAGATATCACATGGAGCAACAACAAATATCATGTAAAGATCACGCAGAGGGAGAGAGCTCAGTCACGCTGAGCAGCTGACCACGAACAAGATCCGTCTCTCATGTTAAATTGAAAATTTAATTTATAATCTAGATACTCCTTAAGATAAGATACCAAAACATTAATAAACATCACCTATGGATCAAGTAACATAAAGGACCATGAGTCAACTAAGGGGGCCACAAAAAAACAAACCACAAACCCAAAAGGTCAAGGGGAACCATATAAGGTGGACATGCAACTCCTTTATAGGACCAACAAGACCAATAATATTTTCTCTCTCTCAACATACACTGTTTTATATATTTTTGTCATCACTGTATAAGATTCATTAGTTATAGAAAGTAGAACCACTCCATAGCACGTCCATACCCACTCCACACCACAACAGGTGCACAACAATGAGTTTTATAACAAGAGATTTCCACACCCTAGCTATCTTTAGAATCAACAACAATCACAATTTCCTAATGAGTTAATATGCACTCCACACAAACATGACGAAAGTAAAGAACATGATATTCCATTTAAGAAAACATTTAGAAAACACATTTCAAGAAACACACATTAAGTAATATTCCATGTATTGAAGTAGCAAAATAAAGTATATGAAAACTCTAAGATTGGCATGGGAACCAAAATTTGACAAACAAAAACTTGTTCCATACTTTTAAAAGTAATATTAAACATAATTGTTTAACTATCCAACAATTCAGTAACCCTCAAGAACCATGCTTCGAGAATACGTAAAGAAATATTTGAAAATCAATAACTTAACATAGAGTTATCCCAACCGTTCAACATCCGAACCATTCACCGCACCTGAAGATAAGAGAAATTAAAATGAGTATGAAATTTATACAGACGAATCAACAATAATAAAAAAAATACTATGTTATAAATAAGCTATAAGATAGTAGTACAAAAGATAATATAGATTAGATTGGTTTGAAAATTTCACCCTATTAAAATTTTTAATAAAATCCTCAAAAATTATGTGGTCGCTTTCTTCTAAATTGTATGTGTGTTTCTTGATATTGTATGATAGGTTTGTTGTTTCTATAACAGATTCAAGTTGTATGAATAGATGATCTATTGAATCATACTTGTGCATACATTGCCCTTTTATTTTATTGTACCAACAACATTGAAGCTCAACACCTTCAGGCCTATCCAAAATATCAATGTCATTATGGTAATCAAACACCCTATTACCATCCTTCTTTCTTATTCTCTGAACTCTTCCAATGTACCAAGTCCCAGAAGAAACATCGTGCTTTGTACTTTGAGATACACATTTTCTTGCAGTACATTCAACTATAGCTATAGACTCACTCTCAAACAACACCGCACAATCTGATCCAATTCCAAAACAAATTACAACACCCTTTTTGGGGGCCCTCTCATTTCGCCTGAAGTATACTCCATTCCTTACTTTAGTCAATATATCTTTCGATAATGTCAGGTTTCCATTCAATTGACTAACCAAACAATATTTGTATATGTCCTTGCCATCAAGCTCCACCACTGGTTTGGTATTTATGTTTCTATTTTCATCAACGAACTCTAAAATTCCATCCAATTGGTGCCTCCACTCACTTTCCATTGTTTGCAATTCACTATCATTGAGTACCATAAAAGAAAAATATTGGAATATGGATGTGGAATGACCCAGTGGAGAATTATCAACTACTCCATCCACATATTCAAATGTTGGAACATTTTGATCCTCTATCCATGGTTTAAACCACCAAGAATATTCTGTGTTTCTTTTTGGTTGCATGCCAAGACCTTGTAAAATTCCCTGTGTATCCTCCAATCCTATCTTGAGAGATTCTATAATTTTATTATCTATGGAAATTGAATCTTATCATGACAAGACATCACCTTCCTCTACTATTTGTTGATGCAATTTATTCTAGATACTCATTTATTTCTTATGAGATTTATTGAAATGAATCCCTTAGGGTTTCGATTCTTCTTCAACAACTCGATCAAGGGTTCCAATAGCATGAAGTAAGTCAGCAAAATCATATGCCCTCTCTACTCCAACAATGCCACCGACTTTTCTAAAGAATTTCTCACATACATCTGACCTAGTCAGGTGCAATGCACATGGTAAGTTAGAGTATTGATCACAAAATAATCTCATCAACAAAACCGCAAAGTGGCAAGAAATTTTCACATCTTGATATGCCTCTTTGCTAATGAAATTAATGTTGACATTAGTATTTTCCTGTTATCTGATCCAACATTGCCATAAGGTGAAGAAATGATGGACTGTTGAAGAATTTTGCACTCTTTCCCAAAGAGTTAAACTAGGAGACAAAAAAAATCAATATAGTCAACACCGATTGCTAGAGAGGTCTCTGTACCGGATGTCCTCTCTATCCTACCTCCTGTACTTCTCATTTCCTTCAAGAACCTATGACATGCCTTGAAGAAATGCGTTGTGCTGAACCCTGTTTTGGCGATCAATCCTCTCTATATCCTCAATTTTAAGCTTGTGGTCATCCACTTTAAAATTGTTATAAACCATTCTTACATGGCTAAAACTAATCAACTCTTATCCAACAATCAGATCTCGTCGAACACTAAACAAAGGACTCACTAGATTTTTGCCATTGTGGATGTAATCTTGGTCATGAAGTCCTATTACTTTAAAGTCGTCATACAACCCAGTTAGCCTCCACCCTTCCCAAGGAATTTGATATCTCATGCTTGTCATTTAGTAATAATCCTTCATCATAAGAATTATTCTCCTACTATCCCCATCTGAGGAATGACCACTAATAGGTACCAAAAAATGTTCCACATGTTTCTTCCATAGGTATTCTACTTTTTCCCATTGTCGATGGAAAAAATTTGCATCAAACCTGTTGCATGTTGGATGAACAACCACAACCAAATGAGGAAGCTTCTCATGTAAAGGGTTTGGAATAATAACACATGCATAATGGCCAATCACACAATTATTAATGAAGGCATCTGTAATAATATCATATCCTGCAGTGCCCTCACCAACTGTCACCAAGAAATGTGATTGGCACTTGTGTTCTTCTTTCTTACCACAAAAACCCACCAATGTATCACTTTTTTCTACCCACCTTACATATTTTTTCACAGCAGTTTCATCTTCAACAAGGAATACAGGAATTGGGCCCTCTATACCATGTTTGGCTTTATAGGAAGCATAAAATTTTCCGATTGTCTCAAAAATGTACTCTTTCTCCCCTAGGATATTTTCCAATGATTTTCTAACTTTCCTTAAAGTCGTAGATATCGAAGGGCCATTCATATTCAAGCTAATAAAGCTATGTAATCTAGGACCTCCCCATAACTTAATCAGATCATAAATGTATTGAGTGAATGTACTATACCTTCTACCCGACTTTGAACGAACTAGGTTGTGAAATATATCTTGAACAAATTCCCAAACTGCATCTTTACCTTGTAGTTTTCCTTTCTTAGGAGCCTCACAGAGATCCTTGCAAAACCTAAACACATCCTTCCTTCCTGTAGATTTGAACAAAGTTTCCCTTAGAGACCTTGTTCTAATAGATAGTGTAGAAACCTTTGTCCTCTCCCACCAAAGAGATCGCATTGTTAACCTATGTGTAGCATTTGTGTCTCCTGCAACAATTTTGAGTTCAGTTTGAGTCGAATGGTCCAACCTTCTCCCTTTCCCTGTATCTCTCCCATGTCTTTTCATGTTTCTCCTTGATTCGCAATATAAACACATTCAAAAGTAATCACAATTAGGTATCATCTTACAAAAATTGCATGTCAATGAATCAAAAGGTATTCATGTTTCAGAAACCCTCTTGCAATGAATATGTATGTATGTACCATTAATATGACATTTAGTACCATGATAATTTAGTGTTCTCCTGGTATGTTTCTCTATGGACCAAATTTTTCCACCACGTTGGTCATCCATTAGAACCTTTGTGTCCAATCTTTCCCAGGCTTCTCTCAAGATAGGGATCCCAATACCCCCAACATAATAATATTGGGGGAGGTATTTGTCCTAGAACAAGATGAAAAAAAACATTGGTTAATGATCTACTAACTGATACTAACAAGTAATAACAAATAAAGTAATGTGCATATTCAAATTAAATTAAATCAAAACTTGGGTAATTAACACAGCTAAAGTAGAAGCATGTGGAATTGTAGAAGCCCCATGTAATGGTGATGGTAGTGATGGGATCAAGAATTTAGTCAAACTTTTTTGGGACTTTTCATTGGTAGGCTTCTTCGGTCTCCCAACTGTTCCATTCCTCAACACAATTGTATCATGTGAAGCCTCAACCGTAGTATTAGTAGTGTGCTTCTTTTATTTCATGTGTTCATTTAGAGAACTGACAATATTACCACTTGCCGGCACCAAAGAGAACCATCTATTACATCATGTACATTCCACTCTTACTTTTTTATTGTCCTCGTAGTTTGCAAGTGTTGCTTCCACCACCTTGAACACATTAGGCTCTTGTGTTTGGTTGAAATCATGTAGAAGTTTGATTGGTTTATCAATCTAAAGTTGATCTCTAGCCACTGTTGTATGCTTTTCTTTATTACCTGAAGGAATTTCATTAATTCCCAATATTGAAATGTGACGTTGATGGAACCTTGTTTTCATATGATTCTTTTTGAAGTTACGAACTGTTCTCCTACCAAGTTTACTTCCCCCGATCCATAATCAATGCCACAAATTTCACAACGTATATTTATATTAGGTTTTCCATTTTATGAATATACCTTTAGTGTTAGCTTCTCCTTGATAAAATCGTCCATTAAACTATTCACTTTATGTTCCCAAGATGCCAATACATTAAGATCAACCACAACTTGTTCCACTAACTCGGACACATTACCAACTCTTGGTTGTTTATGCATAGGTTCCTCCACATTCCCTTCAATGTTTTCAGATATTGGTGTTCCTTCCATTACATGTGATTCCAATGTTTCAACAACCATCGTGCATACTTTCCTCTTAATTCCTACATTTGTTGTTGTAGGTTTCCTTTTTTTCTCTTGCTTTCGATTTAAAGGAAATCTAGTTGGGGCAATAATAAAATCAAAAGGACATTCAACGACTTCATCATTCACAATTTCACAACGGATATCAGGATATGTACAACCTTTTTGACACTGGACTGTGCCAAGGGCACAATTCTCTTTACCAATAGAAATTACAAAGTCCACAACATCACTTGGATCTGTCTGCATTTCCATCCATGTGTACCTTTTAGCTGGTTAAGAAATGAATAAAATTATAACAATTTTTTCAAAAGTTTGGATATAATATGGTTACGAAATGAGGTGAGTGCATCCATCAATGAATGAAAAAAAAGTAATTCAAATTTACACATGCATATTAGTTCATTAATAAAACAAAGAGCTAGGAAGCAGGGTATGCGCTTTCAATTCAAATCTCTGAAAAGGATGAATAAATCTTACTATTGGGATGAAACACCTTGAAACAAAATGTATTGTTAGTGGCTTTTTAAAATAGCCCTCCCCAAACTAAAGAGTCAGCTTCAACGTACCTGCAGAAGATCAAAAGATGATCAAAACAAGAGATGAAAAAACATAGAGCTGATCAAAGGTCTTTGTTCTTTTTGGAATTTAGTCTTGTTCTTTTTTAAGAAAATGCCCCAAACATTACAATCCACTCTAGGAAATGATAAAAAAAACGTAGTTGACTAAAATTCCCAACCTGCAAGCCTAAGCTCTATTCTACATGGTGTTTGGACTTGGGGTAAGAGAAAAACTTAATTATAAGTGAACTCCCCTAATAAATGAAGAATGGTCCAAGGAGAGATAAATTTGTTCAATAGTCACTCACAAAGGTCAAGTAAACCATTTTGGAAAATTCCTACATAAATT
Source organism: Pseudotsuga menziesii (assembly GCA_001517045.1). Lineage (NCBI taxonomy): Eukaryota > Viridiplantae > Streptophyta > Pinopsida > Pinales > Pinaceae > Pseudotsuga > Pseudotsuga menziesii. The sequence continues at coordinate 502,239 of LPNX010408559.1, read as the reverse complement.
CAACAACTCTTAAATTCACTCCCTAGATCTTTGAGATCAATTTTGCATCCAAATGGTGAAGATTACGTAGTTGTTAGAGCTTCCACAGCTCGACAACACAATGAAATTGCAGCCATAAGAATTTGAGCGGCCTATATCTCTCACATTAGTGTGAATAGATATTGTAGCTCTAATGAAAGGTAACAAAGAGAAATTAGAATGATTTTGGAAGGGAGGCATTTAATTTCACATCATAATCTTAATATGCATACTCCTTTTATCATCAACATTGTAGACCTAGTCAAACTGATGTAGACAGTGCTGGAATTACTCTTACACAATTTTTTAGCTATGTAGAAGATATGTGATGACACATCCTTTGTTAACATAACATTGGACTGGTCACCTTTTGGTAAACAAGGCACATATACTATAGAACACATAACATGTTTTATAAAGGTTATATAATATGAAAAAAATGAATTATCAAACTTCATATATTGACAATTAGTATTAAATATAGTTCTGGAATTACTCTTCTTCTATTAAATAATTTAGCTATGTAGAAGATATGCTATGAAATATTCTCTGTGAACATTGGATTGGTCACCTTATGAATCAAAGGTAACTATTACAATGCAGAAGGGATACACCTTCATATCAAAACATGTCCAGCAGTAGATAAATACTAGTCTCAAATTCTCAATGACATACTGCTTTCCAGCATTATAGCTATTCAGAGACTCTTCTAGATAGCTACATTGAGAGGTCAGAAAACCAACTTCACCACCAAGATAAAAAAAACCAAGGAATACATCCCAGCTTCATCCTGACTTAAAAAGATGTCTACAATGGAATACAAGAAGAACCCAGTCATGGATTATCTAGGGAGGAACTTATGGACATGCCAAGAAACTGATACAAGAGGAGATCAACGTCTTCCTCAGAGATCCAAAGGATGTGAAAAATATAAATTATGTCATAGTTTTTAAAAAATAAACATCAAAGATGTCAAAGAGAGTAGGTCAAGCTCAAATTAAAAGAGTTGCATTGATCCATTCCCCACTATTTCACCTTCACATATTTTAGTGAACTGTAAGAGGCCAGAGGCCATAAAGAGTGCCTCCTTGGATAAGCCATCTTCCTTCTTCTTGTATTCTCTGTAAACATGAGCAAAATCAAGATAAATAAAGGATGATTCAAGATTTCTGATATTTTGACACCATCCATATTCCTGATTCCTGAGAAGAGTTATCATTGTCACCAAAGAAACTACTTCCCTCACTTTGGATTTAATCCAACACATGGAGGGCTTACCTAAGAGCAACTAAGTTGTAAAGATAGATGTAATTTCAGAGAAACTTAGGTTGCTACATCAACTATGAATGATTTCTTGCTATAAATCAGGTTGATGTTAAATAAATGATTTCAGAAAGATGTTAGTTGATGTTAAGTTGATTTCAGAAATGATGTTAAATGATTTCAGAACTATTTTCAATGTTCTTTATTAGTTCAAAGTTACGGTTCGAATATTAAATAATGTATGTGTAAATTCCCTCAAATTGCATATCCGAATTATTAATTGAATTACTGCTATAAAACCTGCTAGAAATGTGTCTTTTCAAACAACTATGGTCCATTTTGCAGATTTTGTAAGATCTTAGCTCTATCTAATACAAAGTTTACATTTTTTCTATGATGCTTATTGATGCACAATGTGCTATGAATCAATAAGACACCAACAATATTTTTCGGTGCTACTTTAATTAGGTGAGCCATGGCTTCGGTATACATGTAGAGGAGCCTAGTTGGGAAAGAAGCTTCACAAATATATTCACAACTCCCCAAAAATATTCATAGGAGATTTAAATATTAAACATGAATGATAAAAATGAAACATACATTAAATTCCTAAACCAAATACCAATGCCATTTTTTACTAAAAATTCATTTGAATCTCCAACCCAACAAGATGCAACCAAAAAGAAATATCCAAAATTGAAAATTCTAAAAAAAAACCAAAAATATTCATAATCCGCAAAAAATATCTTCTTAGGATTTTTAAAACTAAATATGAATGATGAAATCGAAACATAAATTTAAACCCTACACTAAATACCAATGTTGTTCTTGAGTTACAAGGCACTTGTATCTCCAAACCAACAAGATGCAACCAAACAATAGTCTCCAATGCAGCAAAGTAGTTGCAAACATCACTCTCTCTGAATCCAAAGGATGTAAAACAAAAAAACACACTTTTCTTCTCCAAACATCACACTTTCTTCCTCCAAACAACAATATCAACTCCAAATAGCATTGTCTCAGGTCTAGGAGAGTGAGAATGAATGAAAATGAGGGGATGGACACCAAACAACAACATGTCACCTCCAAACAACAATGTTTCACCTTCTAACATTGACATCTCATTGAGCAGAGAGAAGAAAGAATGAATGAAAATGGTTGGGGAGGTGTTTTCAAGTAAATTTGTAGGTTAGGGTTCTTTAATTTATGTTATTGGATAAGTTAACCCAAAATGGGCTTGCGCTTTTCCAACCACCAAAACTGGCCTTTTTTGGTGCCTTTGTAGGGTTGTTGGTCTTGGGGGCACCTAGACACCCCTAAGGCATACCTTGTTTTGGCAAGGCATTTCCTGGGGATATGGAGAACATACCCTATTTCCCCAAGGGTGTACAAAACCCTTCAAGGACACCCCAATAATGTCCATTGTCCACCACCGATCAAGGAAAATGAGATCATGTATTGATGAAAGCTTAAAGGATTCTTCAGAGAAAGTACAATTTACAAAAAATGATAAAATCCAATAAGAAACTGATGATTCAGAGGAAATGTTGAAAACGCAAAAATATACATCTAATAAAATGCATTATGAGATGGTTTTTTCCAAGAAACATGATATTAATATGGAAGTACATAGGCAGGAAAATTGACAAAAGACACATGGGGTAGGTGACAATAAGAAAAATCCTGCTACATCCCTGATATCGTCTAATAAGAAAGTCAGGAAGATGCTCAATTAAGTTCAAGTTGGGATTAAAAATCACATATCATTATTGACATCTAAATTCGACAATATGAGGTCCATAATAAAGATAAAGAAGCCTACAAGCCATTTTGAGGACCATTTGAGGCCTCAAAATGTCCCCATAGTCAGCTCATTGGTTATTATGTCCCGTATACAGGCCAATGCCTTGAATGTGTTTCCATTGTACATCCTTCTCAAATTACATAAATTTCCTTAGAAAAACATGGTGGATCCTTACATCCAGGACAAATTCTACCACATCTTGACCAATATCATCATCCTAATTGTCTACATCCCACTCATCAACCAAAAGTTACAACCATCAATTTCCTTCATTGAAGACTCACAATATGTTACTAGAAGTAGGAAAGCAGTTATGGTTTCTAAGATGGGTATGGGTATTAGAAATACCTCTTTCAAAATGATATGAAGTAAAGAAATAAAAAATATTACTTTGTTATAGATAAGCATAATTTTTAAATCTTGATATTTATTAGAAAATTTATTGTTTATTTTTCTTACAGCATATCCAAATTTCAGTTTTTTTCTATTGTTTTTCTTGACTTTCTATCATATTCGTTTTTATAGTTTTGTGCCCGTAATAGAGTCATGTGCCATTTATGAAAGAAAAATAATAAACTCTTCTATAATTTTTCTTTTCTGCAATTCACCATTAGGAAACTTCAAAAAGTTGTTTCCAAACCACTAGGAGATTCTTTCCAAGATATTCTCAAGTGTTTCTTCCCAACATCCCTACTAGAAACATTTTTTGTGCAATGATAACAAGGTCTGGACCTAAGTTTCAGTAAGTGGGCCTCAAGGAAAATCAAATATCAACCAAAAAATTGGAGTTTAAATGTCATTAAGAAAAATATGTTTCTTTCAATGACATAAGGGTATACACCCTCTCACCATGAGACCAAATTGTTGATAAAAGGATCCCTACAAATGACTGAATCTATGTACACATTCAATCTATCTAGGCATTGAGGATTTTACCTGTGTAACAAATATTTTATTCCTAATCTAAATATTCCAAAAATATAATAATTTTCTCTTCAAAATTAAGAGTAACATTGAAGAATCATCCTTTTAATGACTGAATCCCCACCTCCCATTCAAAATGTTTTAAAAATTTGTGTCTTTCCTTCTGTCCTCTACCCATCCCTCAATTCCTTTTCTATTGTGGTGTGTTCTCTTGTTCCATGTTGTGTATTAATATGCTCTTTCACCTTGTGGTGTGAAATTGGGGTCAATGCTTGTGCGAGCTAACACTAGTCAAGATGGTGGGTTAAAAAGTTGGTAATATATATATATATATATATATATATATATGGATCATTGATTTTTTTTCCAACAAGCACAATTATCATTATAAGGATTGCTTTAGGGAATAACTAGTGAAGAAGTACCATCCAGTACCATCATAGAAAAAAGAGACCGTATACTAAATCTTAGAAAGCCCCTAAAAAAAGCATGTTCATAAAATAACCTACTCATAAATGTCAATGA